>JAHDVE020012285.1:0-72820 GCA_022606495.2 Halesus radiatus | reverse complement strand
AAAACAAACAGATTTTTTACTTTGTAGTTAAGACGGCGTAATACTATTAGCGAAAGTGACTTTGAACAAAAATAAAGCCAGGGAACCCTTTTATCTTATTCAATTCTCAAGGTTGTTTATTAATCGCGTATTAGTTTTAACAAACAAAAAATAATCATTTTATTTTCATCGTGCAGTAACTTCGCGAGTGAAAGCTGCCATAACGAACAAACCAAAAAAAAAACTCGCAATTGAAAGGTTCCATCGTAAATTTTCATGGAAAAAACAACAAGGAATAAATCGTAATATTGTACTGGGCGTGTAATGGACGTCCGTACACGCCACGTGAGATTTACTGCCCATCGATAATTCACGGTAAATATCGCATCGCGGGGAAAACTGTGTCGATATGGCGGGCCCTCAACTGGCGATTCAACAGCCGTTAACTTTATGAACAAAATGGTTTTCAACAATGATTTTTTTTTCACTTTACAAATTAATAATTTAGTTCAGGAATAATCAAATGAAACATAAAAGTGATAGCTTCATACAATAGTAGTTCAGGAATCTTTGCTTTATGTGTTTTTTTTTCTGGCAGGTCCTGTAGAGGTTTGCCGCAATAATTTATTTTTAATTAATCTTCAAGCGAGCAATACAAACGGCGACATATTAAAATATTGTAATAATTGTACAAATAAATTACACATGCTTAGAAAAAAAGAGATACATTTGAAACATAACTAACCATCACGCCGTTTCTCCGCAGGGGTAGGCAGAGAGGACGGACCACCAAACACCTCGATCTTGGCATACACTTCTTGCTTCATTCACATTCATACATCGTCTCATACATTCTCTTCTATTATTCTGACTTTTGATATGGCCCGACTCAAGTATTTGATTCACTTGATCGTACCATGTCCCCGGCTTCTTCTTCCTTTCGCATTCGCGTCATACATTCTTCTTACACTCCTTTCTTCGTTCATTCGCCCCACATGCCCAAACCATCTAAACGTCCCTTTCTTAATCTTACTCATTACGCTTACATCAGCCTTGCATTCTTTACGAATTTAAATATTTTTCACACGATCATAAATGGTTTTACCACACATTCGTCTCAGAGATCTAATTTCTACGGCATTCAATTTACTTTCATCCTCCCTCTGCCAATTCCATGGCTCACTGCCATACATCAGCGTGCTGTAAAATTGAAGATATATATTTATTTTTTTATGTGAGCACCACACTAAAGTCCCAACTGCTCCCAACCGTCTGAAGCCAGTGAGATTATGTCATCCCTAATTGGTGTATGTTGTTAGGCTAAAGGTATTGAGGATTTGGAAGTAGATGAGAAAGAGAAAGGTGTGGAAGTACCTGGCTATTCATTTCTGGTCACCAAACACGGCTAAAGCCATTTCAAGCAACGTTTCGATTCTGAATGGTGGTCTTTCACCAGGGCAATACTGACAGTATCTACCACTCTGGAATGTGCCGCAAATATACCTCATATTATTTTATATGAATAAATTGTAAAATAACACAATTTAATCAAATAAAATTAATTGCGCACACCGGGATTTGAATCCGCCACCTCCGAATTTGTAGCCGAGTATCGTAATCACTCAACCACGGAGAATGATAAACAATATTAAGAATGAAAAGTAATTTAAAAATCCATTCAAGTCTAAAAGTATTTTTAGGCGTTATGGGAAATGGTCCGTTTTTACAAATGTCATTAATTTCTCATATAATTACTTCCATGAGCATCTTTTTGTCTTACGTTAAATATCATAATTTTTTTTATACTAAGATTGCCAACAATTCATAGTAAATAAGATGCCATCTCGGAGAGATTGAAAGCTTTATATTCTTCTTTAGAAGCATTCTGGAATCCCAAAATTTTGGATATAGGCAGTAATATTAAAATCCAATAATATTAAAATACTTATATTCTGTCCTGATATTGCGTTCATATTTTCATTATCGCTTGCTTCTTCGTTGAATGCTGATTGTTAAATGTTGAACGTCTCTGGCGTCACGGTTGAATGGCTCGCCGCAACACCTGATGAGAACCGCGATGAGAACACGTTCCAAGCGGACAGTCAATGTGTGGTCCCGACACGGGCTCGCCTTATCCTCGCGAAATTTAATTTCTTTTTGTCTTCGATGCAAATTTCGAACCTTAAAACCGGAACGGAGCGTAATACTACTCTCGGACGGAGAACGGACGAGAACGGACGAGAACGGACAAGAGCGGATAGAGAACAGAGTGTCTTACTCGTATGTGTGTTCTATTGAAAGATCATCTCAGATTACATTACCTTTTGTTAAAGTCCTTATTTTCTTTCAATGAGTAAATTACAGTGTAGCAAATCTGTACTGTGAACCTAATTGACTAGTGGATGGACGAACGTGCTAGACTTGGCCACACTTAACTAAAACCTGACATGACCATGACAAGGTTCAGCCACTGAGAGCTCCATTGTAACTTCGATATCTATTGCATGGGTCGTTTACAGATTTATGGCACAGCAGATGTATTGCAGATTTAGGGGTTTTAATCTAGTTAAGATCTTTTCCCAAAGAGCACAAATTCTATAACATAATCAAGTAAATCAAACCATGAGAGGATAATAGTAATAAGGCCAAAGCGAAAAAAAAATTAAAGAATTAACTGTCAATCAGCATTCATTCGCCTTTGATTCCCCCTAAGCCAAGAAGCCAATCATAGACCAATTTGCGCAGAACAATTGCACTTATTGTTTTCCATGTATCCGGTATGATGTTGAACAATTTTGGACCTAAGTATGAAAATTGTCTTTGAACATGTGATGTCATGGTAGTAGGTGGAACTATTGGATTTCTTCTAGAATGACGGGTGTCGTGATAGTGGTCTATGGATGGGTAGTCATGACGTTGTTTTTGTGTGCGTAACATAATTTTCCTTTTGTATAATTGTCTTATATCAAGAACACGTACCTCTTCAAATAATACGTCACTGGGGTACATAAAAGGTTTTTTAAGGATGACTCTTAGTAGTGATTTCTATGATTTCGCTAGTGGATCCAATATTGTTTTGGCACATCCGCCCCATACCAAAGATGCATATTCTAGTAGAGAATTTCACATGGAATAGTATACTAGTTTCAGATCTTTCACACAGAGAATATTTCTAATATACATGAATAGGTGAAGTTTTCTGACCTTTGCGAAGTTGAGTTGATTTGTTCGTCTCATCTCAGAAATTTTTCTATGATGATACCCGGATACTTTATACTACCTTCGCATTCTAAGTTAATACAAGTACAGATAGTTGGGTCATTGCAATGGTGTATAATAATGTTTAGTATTTCCTTGGTTTGTCCCGCTTGAGTTGTACTAAAACGCATAAATTTAGTTTTACCATTGTTTAGTGTAAGGAGATTATTGTCTAGACATTTTTTTGACCTTGTTTATACCGATTTCAGTTTGCCATGAACTTCTTTCCAGTTTTTTCCTTCAAATAACAAAACTGTATCATCGACAAAAGAGATGATGTGATCGGCAAGGTTATAATATTGTACAATAATACACAGTACATCTTTGCTGATTTTCGCAATCAAACGCAAACATTGTAAAATGTTTACGGTCATATTGTCAGTCCTCATAATACTCACGTTCCCAGAGATGTCCGAATGCAAGTCGCTGCATCAACATTGTACGCAATAATAATAATTGGTATTTACACAAAGACTCATAAAGTTAACAATTCCATTGCATCTTGTTGATCCTTGTAACCTTCGACATAAATTATCGTTTCATAAACGCCATGATTGTTCGCAAAGATTGACGAGAATGCTTATTGCATAAATATCTGTGCAAATAATAAAACAAAAACGCATAATATTTGAGGTAAATTACCTTAAGGTAATTTACGTGCTTTCACATTACTGAATACATTTTCTTACTAAATTTCTTTATACGGTTTACCAATACTATTAGCGTTATTATCATTTACCCAGGAGCTTACGGCAACAACCTTTATTTTACAAGCACTGATGCAGTAGCGGTTTTCTCTCAAATGCGTTTATGCGGTGAACTCCCATAACAAAGATAAGAAAATAAAACAAACTTGCATCATAATTTTACCACACTTTAAACAGCGCGCAATTCAAATACTGTGCTAAAAAATACACCTGTTCTATAATGAATTTCATATGTGGTTTAAGAATCTAGCGACTACGGGACTTTCTGTCCTAAGAAATAATTAATATAAATATATCAGTGGAGCTTCGGCGGTAAACTGTGCCGAGCGTGGAAACAATGGGAATCTACCAGGTGACGCTCATCGTCATTAACATCTTCTCGGCCTTCTGTAAAGCGCTTGTACCACTTATAAACACTTTTTTGAGACAAAGTAGACTAGCCGAATGCCACACTCAACATTTTAAGTGTGTTGGAGCACTTTATTCCATTTTTAACGCAAAATTTAATACATATTCTTTGATTAATTTTTTTCAAAAGTATAAAATCGAAGAACACACAAAAACGTGACTAACCTTTCCAGTTGTCAAAAACAAACAACTAATCCAAAATGGCTGATAATGCTAACATATGATAAACATATGTGTACCAACATAACAAAAAAAAATCGATAATCGAATGTACACAGAAATTTTTCCTCACTTTTTTTTTAATTTCCTATTGAACCCCCAACGAGATAGGTCACGAATTGACGTATATATTATAAGTCCCGTGGAATGTCTCTTTTCGTTCGGCTAACAGCCTTTAGGCATCGACCAACTATATCTACATCGATGCTTTTAGCTGAACTTGGATATCGCGAGGTAATTACAACAACTAGGTAACTTAGCACTTTCAAGTTTCACACAAAAAGCATAACTTTATTTCCTCGCCCATATATTTAGTAATCACCCCGCATTAGAACAATCGGGAAAATCTCGAATGGTGAGGAATACCGATGTGCCATAGCACCAAATAATTTATATAACTATTAAAGTGCAGATATTTAAGATTCTTGAGGAAATAAGTTCACTGTAAAAAGCTTATGATAAAATGTTCAGAAAGCACTAATATTTTCGATAAAGAGCGTTGAAACTCAGGCGATGCCAGATAGTAATTGTACTAAGCAGTATAAAGAAAATTGTTTTATTTGTTTGATTATACGCCATCTGAGCTTTTACATAAATTTTATAACATAATATAAAGAGATATAAAAAATTACAGTGTAAAGAGGTTGTAAACCATAAAGCATTGAACAATCTTTTTCAGACGTTTAACGGAGACATAAAATAGAAAACCAAAACAATATTATAACACAAATCATTAACGCTACATTATCCAAGCTACAATATGACTTATTGTAGGATTCATCAAAGTGCTGGTATAGATGACGCTTTGCTGTATAAATGGTGTCAGCAAATACATCAACGACACCACCAAACCTGTTGCCCAGATCACGCATCCTATTGGTTAATGAATGAGATTGATAGTTGGTTGAGTACGTGTTGCAGAAAATTTTTTAAAGTTTGTCTTGTGTTCCTCGTCGGTACATTTAATTTAAAAGTGGCGAGGGTGTTGAGGCTGTCAATTAGGTTGTTAATGATTCTATATAATACAACTAGGTCTGACAAAATTCTCCTGTCAGACAGTGTAATCAGATGCAACCGATTCGTCAAACTTACATAATTAATATTTTCAATTGTAATTTTTAGTTTAAAATTTATATACCTAAGAAATTAGTGCTGAATCCAAATATCTGAATTATACTAAAATATTTTGCCTGCAACGTGTACCGAAATATTAAATACATATCGCTCGGCTCGCCAAACCGATAAAGTTCGATTCACTTCTATCAGCATCGCGTAGTGCAGACAAGTAAAGTGGCAGCCAAGCGTCAACTCCATGCACTGCAGCACCGTGGAATAGATGTGTCCGGTATATTAGGACAATTATCGTAGGGGTCACTATTTCAATGATGAAAGGACAAATATAAGAAAAGAAAGTGTGTCATTTTTAAAAATTTGTATTTATTCGATCCCATTTTTTCCAGATACTAGAGAAACTGGGTTCGTGAACGCCATCACCGCCGCAGGAGTCACCTACGCCATAACCAGGGCTTGCACCAACGGCGATCTGGTCCAGTGCTCCTGCGATAAGGGCGGCCGGGGGCGCAACCAGGGAGCCCTGTTGGCCCCCATCCCCGGGGCGCCCTCCCCCTCCCCGCCCACCGCAGCCGAGGGGGGAGGGGGAACCTTGCCCCCCGGGGACTGGCAGTGGGGAGGTTGTGGAGATAATATCAGATATGGCTACAGGAAGTCCAGAGACTTTATGGATGCGCGGTATAAAAAGAGAAGCGACATCAAGACGCTGATCAAACTGCACAATAATAATGCAGGAAGACTGGTAAGATTCACATACATACCTATAATTACTTGTTAATCATTTTGTGTCTCCTCCAGATCTTACCCCCCTCCCCCTATCATTTTTCACTGGCGAATATATCAATTTTCATGTCATAAAATATTATTCTTCATTGATTGCATTTTGCCTTTTCATTCTTTAATCTTCTCTTCGAGGAATCGATTAATTTAACCCCCTTTCTCTTGCCACATACTACTTGTCCCCTTTACATTCGTTAGAATTATTCAATCAATTTTTCCCATTACACGTCCTCAAAAATATTTATCTATCTGTATTTTTGTACTCTTTCCTTCAATTTACTTTTTGAGAGTGAGTTTACGCAGATCTAGTATAAATTGCCAAACGTTTCCTGCAAGACGCGTAATGATTATTTTTTTTCCCCTTTTTATCCATCGTTATTTTTCAACAGGCAATCAAGAGCTATATGCGGCCAGAATGTAAATGCCACGGTCTATCTGGTTCCTGCACGCTGAGGACCTGCTGGTTGAAAATGCCTCAATTCAGAGAAGTCGGAAACCGCCTCAAAGACAAATTCGATGGGGCTTCTAAAGTCATAGCAGGAAACGATGGAAAAAGCTTCATACCTGAAGGATCCACCATCAAACCCCCCGGAAAGGCGGATTTGGTATACACTGAAGAATCTCCAGACTTTTGCAAACTCAACCATAAAACTGGGTCGTTGGGAACTAAGGGTAGGGAGTGCAACTCTACCTCTCAAGGCGTTGATGGATGCGATCTCCTCTGCTGCAACAGAGGCTTTACCCAAAGATCTGAGAATGAGACTGTGAACTGCAGATGCAGATTCAAATGGTGTTGCGATGTCACGTGTGATGAGTGCGAACAAAAACGAGAAATCAACACGTGTCTTTAAACAATGATCTGGATAATATTGTTAACGTTTCATATTAGCAACCCGGAGATGTAATCGTATGAACTTGGGATTGTCTGCAGAATGTAGAATAGTATATAAGTCAAGATGTTGGTTTGAAAATGAACAATGTTGGAACTAGACTCGTTGAAGCTACCAAAGATCGTAAAGTGAGACTGTTAAAGTAAAGATGGATATTGAACAGTATTAAAAGCAGTGTTACATCTCTGCTGGTGCTAATTATAGTAAATATGTTTTCTCAGTGTAAATAAAATAGGTTAAGCTTTTATAACAATACATGTTCACTAAATAAAACAGTCAAATTAACTAAGAAAGTCATATCATTAAAAACAAATTAATTAAAATTTTCTAGTTAATAATAATAATAAATACTGCTATTTATGTATTTTCCCTGGCAGCCGTTTCACTTATATGGAACAAGAATAATGTTGAACATTCGTTAAATCCAGACAAAATTACAGAAATATGTTTTATTGTATTTTTTAGACTTATCGGTATAAATCTCTGTTTGAAAAACAAATAATGGACTATGTAGAGAAATGCTCTTATTAAGATTGATAAACGAAAGACGTTTGATCAATCTTACAAAAACGGTTTTTCAGCTATTGTAAGAAACGTGACAAAATAAATGTAACGGCTGTCAAATGAAATAAAAGTTTATCGTAAATACTGTAAAACACGTGTTCTTTGCAAATTTAACACAGAGAACATGAATAATCATATATTATTACTAATGTATGAATCTTTGTTTTACCATCTAACATGAAGGTTCCCAACCTTGTTTATCTCACCGCCTACTTTTAGACTATGTTTTTGTATCAGCGCTCCCCCCCTTCTTCTTACGCGATAATTTGATGAGATCTAAATATATACACCGTAACTGAGAGATAATAACTCCCATTTCCGCGGTTGGTACAGATCCCGACACGATCTTTTCATCATCCCTTTTCTCCAATATGATAGCTGTTCGCTCTTGTTAAATATTATATTCATATTTTACATATTATATTATGACATTATTGTTCGAACTTAATATGGATTAAACTTGTCGATTTGACTGTCCCAACACGGGATTTGTTCCTAGTTGGTCAGTCAAAGCTTTCTTATATTTTGTTGTTAAATCCTTCTCGTAGCCTTTCGCCGCCCACAATTACTAGAGGATACCACCGCCCCCCTTGGATCTCTCCAATGCCCCTTGGGGGGGGGGGGAGGGGGCGATATCGCTGACTTTGGGAATCTCTGATCTAACACCCTTTTAATTCCCTATTTTTTTTACTGGTAACCATGGTGTTTTGTTTTTAACATTAAACCTATTTAAGTAATAATAATACCTTGTTTGGCGTTCATTTTACATCATTGCATTGTGCGCCTCGTTAATCCTAGACATTGTTTCCAGCAATCTGTCTTTTCTTGGTCGTTACTTGGACAATGCACAAAATATAGGTCACTGGTTTATGCGAGCACTTGTAAATGCAAAACCCGTTTTGTCATTACTAACGACTAACAAGTGTGGTGATAGTTTCTAAGGAACATTGTTTTAAGTCTTAGCGATGGTGCTAACAATTAGACAAAAGAACAATTAAAACGAGCCTTGTTTTACGGTGAACTGCGTAGAAAATGTGTTTCCTATGTTCAATGAATGTCACACTCATTATTATCACGTTAAGATAACTTGTGGCTACAAGGCATAATGTAATGTTTACAGTTATTCCTTGCTATCTGCCATAAACTTTGCCAGAGGATATATCGTTTTTCAGCCTCTTAAATGGTAGCATATTTTTAAAATTGAGAGTTATCCAAATATCACATATTGAAAATTTAAGGTGTATACACGGTGACTTGTAAGTGGTGCAAAATATTCAAGGACGTAATAAAACGAACGAATTTATTTTCTTGACTTCTTATTCAAATGTCACATAATTTTTACATTAAAGTCCCATTAAAATGATTGATATCAGTTTTTCAACATGTTATGAAAACAGTCCATATTTTAAAATTAAAATAGATGCATATATATTACATGATTAGAAACACATTTTTTTTTTTATCTTATACACAAAAATTTAAAAGGGGTGCTAAAGTATTAAAAAAATACAATGAAATCAGAGAAAAAGAAATAAAAAGAGATTAGTACGTTAAATGTTTTTGACGTAACTCTTTTTTCAGCATACATCTTCCGAAAATTGGTTCACACATATTGTAAATATTTGGTATGTAATATTCTATATAAGTCTGAAATTGGCCTGATAATGGAATAATCCACCCATTAAGCTATATGGATGTCTGATTAAAGAAAAGAATTAAAATTTAAAGTAAGTATTAATCAGCCTGGTTAGTTGGGATCGTTTTTCATCGAACACCTCGACACACTTCTACTGAGTTGGCTCATACATTTTCAGTTGAAGCTACTTGCATCTTGCAATTTTTATTGTTGGTCCATCAATAACGCATATTTCAATGTTCTGTGTTTTCAGTTGACTGTTTTTATATCCGTTGAGAAGTTTCGTTATGTGAATATGAACGTTTTCTCTAGTGTACTCGTATATGCCTCATTTTTTACGTTCTCCTATATACCGCATCAAGTAAACGTAAACATAAAGTTGAGTAATACGTAACTCAATCTTGTCAATATTACTCAATAATATTACCTTTTTTTAGTACTCAATTTTAAACGCTTTTTTTCTCATAGCACCAACCACTACCTATCAAATACTGTTTTAGTACTTTACTTTATAATATTTGTTTTTCTCATATCTTCATAAGTACTTAACTATTATACTATTCTCAAATTATCTGGTATACGTAAACAATTACTCTGTACTTTTTTTCTTATCTCTTTGAACTTAACTTTTATTCTATATTAATTTTTATACTGTACTCAAATTATCTGGTATACACAATTGTTTTTTTTCTTTACTATTCTTCACATCTCTTTATACTTAATTATTATACCCTTTTCTACATATATTATATTACCATACTATGTCAATACTAGCTTTGTCCCTTCTATTTTTATATAATGGCACTTAATATGAACTAAACTTGTCAATTTGTCTGTCCTAAAACGGGATATGTTCCTAATTGGGCAGTCAAAGCTTTCTTACATTTTGTTGTAAAATAATGTGTGTTTCAAGTAAATAAATATTTTTATTAAATAAAAAAAAATAAGGTTCCAGTCACCCTGTATAGTTAATTAAACAATGGTTGTATCTAATGGAATATCAAAAAGTCCCTGTTCCAATAAAATTTCCAGATCATCTTACCAACAAAACACAAGCAGTCAAACAAGTAGGTAACGCGACAAAGTCGACTTGTTATATTGGGTACGATTTTTGCATAAAGTTAAATGATTTTAGACATGGTACGTAAAATTTATTGCGAATAGCAAGGGGTATATGTATGTTTCAAATAATTGTATTAGTGAAAAATGTATTATGAAGAGTGCTTGTGATTTTATTGTATAAGTAATCAGTAATGTTTAACATCTTTATAATATAATATACGTACTTATTTTATCCCCTTTTCCTTATTATAAATAAAGTTAAATTTTACAAAAACCCTTTCAGAACTTTCATTTTAAACGAACAACCTGTTATTAAACAGTTCATGAATATGTGCAAAAAATTGGTTCAATTTTGGCGATAATTAGTGTAGGGTGTAGGTACCACTCATGGGTCTCAAACAGAGGCGTAGCTAGGATGGTTCAGACGGGGGGCATATTACCCGGGCGCCAGACTAAGAGGAGGGGTATCAAAACGGGAGTTAGTTTTTGCGGCATAATTTAAATTTAACTTGATTTTTTTAAAATTAAAAAACCTTTGTAACTTTTTTCCACTAATTTGTTTTTGACCGGACCGGTTTCACCCTATCGTCATCGTCAGACTGGCGCAAATAGTGTAACCTTACTTGTATGCATTAACAGTATCTAACATACGATTGTCAATAGGTAACACATAATAAAGTACCAGGGTTAAATGTAACTGCGAATTTTGTCGCATACAAGGCGAACTCCAAGAAAGATATTACCATGATGTACCTATAAGAAAGATGTAACCCATTAAAATGTACCCGGTTACCGTAGTTTTACCCGTCTCAGAACAGACATCGTCTAGTGAGACGGGTAAAGTACATGTAAATGTTTAAATTTTATGCCAATAAACGCCCGGGTTGCCGGCAATGAAATGAATGAAATGAACTACGGGACAAAAACTGTTATGGAATTCATTTTAGCAAACAAGACGGAAATCACGGGGAAAAAACAAAACCTTCTGTTCAAATAAAAGCTGTCACGAATGACATTATACATTTTTTAAAACCTATAGATTCAGTAAACAAACACAATGTAATCCGTCTTCCAGAGGGTAATAAAGCTACCTGAAAGTAGTTTTTAAAAACATAATGGTAAACAGTACCGTCAGGAATAAAACAAATTTCAAGTCATAAACAAAAACACTATTAAAAAGCAAGGGACTTACTCCTGACATGGATGGATACCATATATAACATAGATTTTTAATTGTTCCAGTCTAACGATTCCCGTGATAGGGTAAAACCGGTCCGGTCAAAAATAAATATTTGGAAAAAAATTACAAACGTTTTGTAATGGACAAAAATATTTTAAATATTCAATTCCACCAAGAATTGACATTTTAAAATTAGAAATATATTTAACTCGCATATAAAATCATGATTATAAATTTCACATTAATACAAAAATACAACAGATTTTTATTTGTATAAATATATTTTATTATCGTAAATGCACAAAAAAAATTGCCTGCGGCGCTTTTGAATTGTGTTTTCGTTTTTAATAATTTGAAGGGTAACGTTTTTAAAAATACTAAAAGATATTGCGGCTAAATATATTTTTTTAAATCAATTTCTATTGTTCAAGAAAAACAAATCGCAAAAATTTTACAAATATTTTAATTGGTATAACTATGCACATTTTAATTCATTGGCCCGCTTACCCCCTGAAAAAACCCTGGGTACGCTACTGAACTAATTGAAACAAAAAATAAACTCCTATGAATCGAAGCCTGAAGAAGCATTAAAATTTAAACGGTGAGCTTCGGCACCATGAAATTTGCACCGATTATTTTGTTTAGATTTTCCAGGTCAAAGGGAGGTGTCTTTAAAGAAAAATAAGACAATGTACCATTTTGTGTTGAATTCTCAGGCTAACCACACAGTAAATACTAGTGATATTATAAACGTATTAAATTTCCCATTTTCCTTAAGCATTATTTTGATACTTGATCAAATACAAAATTTGATTAAAAAAAACAGGTAAGGCATGATGCAATAAAATATTTTAAATCAATTATTAAGGAACACCCATCATTTATCGAACCTGCACCATTATTTAGATAGAACGTGATAGAAAACATGGTATATATGTTTTATTTCCAATCGATACAGCCGTTTATATACCGGATGACCCCGAATCCACACTACATGCTCCGGGGTCAAAAAGATTTCACGGCCCAGCCGGACAAGGACGCCAAGATGCAGAAACCAAAAGAGGAAAGAGTTGAAAAAATAACAGACCCAAACACGCAAACCAACACATGAGAACAAAAATTGAGACGAATAACAACCTTGGGCTATTGGTTTTAAGAGGTATTTTTGTGTGTCCAGTTTTTGGATGTGGCGTGGTTTCGATATGACGTTCTCATCTCACGAAGTCGTAATTTCGGGCCCTGCCGTTATTAGCTCGGAGCAACACCCAAATAATTGGCGGACCCGCTCGAGACCACCCAATCGGCCCGCGACCGGCCAATCGAACGCCGGCCAGAGTAGGCACCGGCGATGAGCCATGTGGGACCCCCTTGGCTCGGGAACTCGTGGGACCTGGCCGATGATCGTACCATCGAAGATTGTCTTATATATCTATGGGTAGTGCAGTACAGCATTTCATATATGTACCATACCTCTCTATTCAGTAACTAACGAATGAACGACCCGTTTTTGTTATTTCGTTTAATTTTTGTGACACAATATTGATAGTAAAAAAATCCTTTTTAGCAGTAGAAGGATATTTGCTAAAGACAACAATTGGGTTTATTAAAATTTCGCTTAAAATCTGTTGTAGTCAAATCTGTCAAATTGTGTCTCAAATTTATAGGTCAACGCAGCAATTTTCAATTCGCTCATATAATTTTCGTTTTGTCCTATGGTTCAACAATGCATATAAATGTTAAAAAATTAAAAGATACAGTAAGGCAGTAACTACAGGTAAAATGAATAACGTTGCTTAAGTAATATAATTCTAATGCATGAAGGTATACAGGTACAACCACGTTGCCACCTCATCTATTCTAAGATCTATTTCACGGAATCTATGGAATAGATCATTGATAACAGAGAACAGGTTTTATATTCGATAGAAAGCCCGATAGAAATACGAGTAGAAGCCCAATGATGAATAGATTTCATCTTTCGTTCTATTCTATATTATACTTTAAATTAAAATGGCGTTCTACAAATTAAACATAAAATAAATAAATAATTAATGAAGTTTGAGAATATTCTTACGATATTTTGCTGACAGATTTGCTGTTTTTTGAGATCCGATACAAATAAATTGAAGAGTACTTAAGTATTAGGGTGCCACAATTTCTTACACCATAGAATATGTTATGTTTTATGTGTCCTTTGTCTGATTATCTGTATTTTCATGTAATTTGTTTAAATTAACCGAGCTTTTATTGGATTGGATTGGATTTAACAGGATTGTTCTCACGTGTGGACATTAGTAAAAACCCAGTATAAACTAGATGAAATAGACCATAGAAAAGATGAGATGAGAACCCACGATAAGAAAGAGAACATTATGGGGGGTTGGTGCTTTGATACTGGATAAGTCTTCATTCAGCAGCAGAAGGATATGGACTGATCACAATTACTTTTAAAACCTTCCTTGGTTTTAAAAAGCTTATACGTTCAGTTTGAGTATCTTCTTCAATTATGTAAAGAAGAGTTTTGAATCCAAATCTACAATTCTATTCCGAGCTTGTTGAAATTGTGCACACTTTTTTTATATATGAATACCGCACAAGAGTTCCAACTGCTCCCAACCGTCTGGAGCCGGTGAGACTATGGCATTCCCAAATGGGGAATGTTGTGAGTCTGAAGGTATTGGGGAGGGGAAGGAGAAGGGGAAGAGGGAGGTGGGTAAATACCTGGCTATTCAGATCTGGTCACCGAACACGGCTAAAAGCCATTTGAAGCAACGTTTCAATTCTGAATGGTGGTCTTTCACCAGAGCGATACTGAGAGTATCTTCCACTCTGGAAGGTGCGCAAATATACTAAATAAAATAATTAAATAAAATTTACTTGCGCACGCCGGGATTTGAACCCGCGACCTTCGGATCCGTAGTCGAGAGCCTTACCCCTCGACCATGAAGGCCGTCAAAACTTGACTTTCAAAACAAGACGAAGATCACTATCTACATGAGATTTCAAAAATTTACCCCCTTCCCTCTTTACCACACCTTGAAGCAGAATTTTGGTACTTCTTTGTGAAATTTGCTACACTTGACTATCAATATAAGAGGAAAACCACTGTGTAAGGGCAGATAAATGGAGGAAGGGTTGAGGTAGGGGTAGGGGTAGGGGTAGAGGCAGGGGTGATACGTGACAACCTCAAAACACTACTCCAAATCATTCATAACCCCGGGCAGTGCCGGGTACTTCAACTATTATAAAATAAAACTACCCACTTATTGCGTTAAAAAAAGTGTTATATTTTAAATGAAAATTGTCAATAGGTTGGTAAGTTGATCCTGTGGTGGTCGAAATGATCGAACTAGTTTATCAAAGCGGGAATGCTTCCTTATCAATACGAGTGATATACCTACAACAGGAATAAGAGCAATTTTCTTTATTTTTTAAATGTACATATTTTTAGTTTATCCGGAAAAACAAATACGTAGTTCTATATATATTTTTGGAATATTGCGTGTTTACTGAGTTGCATTAATTAACCAGTGAAATTTCCCCATAAAACATATTATTACAAAAATATGAAAAATATAAATACTTCTACGGGCATTCTGTTAAAAGGAGTTTTTCTAACGAGATTATTATGTCAACAACACTATACATGTACAGTGTGTGTCAGCACAAACCCGAAATTGTATATTTAAAGATAATTTTCATGATTCTTTAATTCTAATAACATTTTCAACACACAATCCATAAAATATAAGTAAAAGATTTATGAAAATATCCCACAAACATTTGTTAATGTGGATAATGCCTTGTCTTGTCTCGTCTTCTCAGTCGTGTATAAGTCGCGCTAGTCTTGTGAAAGTGATACCCTAGCTTACTACAGGATCAAATGAGCTTAACATGTAAGTTTCATCATATAAGATGAAAAACCCATAAAAGCACATTAAAAACCCATAACATCCATCACTATAAATGCATTCCTTTTCTTGTATTTATTATTCATTCCATCATTGTAATATTATAAATGTTTTCTTCAGGAGATAAAAAAATTATTAATTGATAAACTAAAGTTTTTTTTTTTTTTGTGGAGTCATATTTATTAAATGAATAACAATTCCTGTATTTAAAACCACTTTATTTAGTATATAAATATCTATATGTTTCAGGAGCAAAGCTCCCCTCGTCGGGATAAACACAATAATTACTTAAAATTAATGACAAGTGTAGACAAATAATAAGAAAATAGAACAAATTAAAAACACAAACAAAGTTTATGAAATTGATTGTATTTTCTTATTATTTGTCTATACTTGACGTTATTTTTATTAGGTACATTGTTTATCCTGACTAGAGGAGCTTTGCTTCTGAAACATGTTGATATTTACATATTAAATACTATGGTTTTAAACGAAGTAATTGTTATTAATCTAATTATAAATTTTTGGTAGTTATTTTGATATGATTTTCCGATACATTTTGTCATAGCCATCCTAATGAAATAATAATACATTATATAGCAATAAAGAAAAATAATCTGGAAAAATAGTTCTTATGTATTTTCTAGCTTAGTTATGAGCCATTAACCCTTGCGAACCTACCGGAATATGTACTCGTATATATGTCCCAAACGCGCTGTTGGGACACATATATCCCATCCATACTTAATATGGCACTAGCATTGCAATTTTACATGCAATATGGGATGTTTGATTTCACTTCCGTCCATACAGGTTTTATTAACGAACAATATGTTTATTACAATTTTTCTTAATTCGTAATAACAGCTGAATAAATGTGACTGGTTAACTTAATTTCCGACGTATTACTTTCAGTTTTAGCGTATATTTGAGCGAGTTCGTAAGGGTTTAGGTGATATTTTACAAAATTGATTCTATATATATAATTTGACATTTTTTAATTATTATTATTAACTGCTGAACCTATATAAATCATCTCAAAATATAAATGAACCCTTAAAACCTCTTATTTGAAATTAATAAAAAAAATCTAACTCTTGAGGCTCGTAGCCACCTCTGTTCTTGAGCTCCTAGCATAAAAGTCTTAACGGAAATATTGCAAATCTGAGGTTTAGTGAGTACATTGTATTTCTTCTAGAGGTATTTAAAATAAATGTGATCTGAAGAACATTGAGAAGAAAGAAACATTGCGTGTTTTTAAAACTTGTACACAGCCAGGAGATACGCAAAACCCATGCCAAATATGTCTACATAGCTGATACTTTTCGCATGGGTGATCATTACGACTCGTTATTTTACTCAACATCTCGGTTAAGAAGAAATTTGTCAGTTTTTGGGTTTCCATTCACTCCTGCCTCCCCCTAAAAATACCCTGCTCACAGCATTCCCGAATTCACTGGATAGATAATACACACTAGAAATGCCTCGCTTCCTTCCTCTTCAAAGATTTGAATGATAACCGATGTAGCCACGGACTTGGTGCCTTTTGGCTCTGGCCCCGAGAGAACCAATGGAGATCAGCGCACTGTCTCTCTAACACTGCCTTCATTGTATATTGCCATTCTATTTGGTCGAAATGAAATGACGAAGATTTTTTTTGTATCAGAAATTTAAAATCGGAATGGGCGGGCTTTTGGATCACGAAACACCCCCACATCAGATTTATTGTGTTTTTATTTATGCTATGCCCAAAGATGACAAAGGAAACAATACATTTTACCAGAGTTTCCAGTATGGGAGTTAATATGAAAATACAGGTACACTGCTTGTTTAACGATTTTTTATGGATGATGCTCCCGTCTGTGCTTTTGCACGAATTTTTAGAAGAGAATATAATGAGTTATCGAAAATTATAAGTACATATTTCTTATACCATAAAATAATGACGGCTTCCATGGTCGAGGGGTGAAGCTCTCGACTACGAATCCGAAGGTCGCTGGTTCAAAACACGGCGTGCGCAAGGAAATTTTATTTAATTAATTTGCGCTGCTTCACAATTAATTAATTTAAAAATAATGTATAGTATATTTGGATACGTTCCAGAGTGGAAGAAACTCTCAGTATCGCCCTGGTGAAAGACCACCGTTCAGAATTGAAACGTTGCTTGAAATGGCTTTTAGCCGTGTTTGGTGATCAGATCTGAATAGCCGGGTATTTCCCGACCTTCCTCTTCCCCTTCTTCTTCCTCTCCCCAATACCTTCAGCCTCACAACATTCTACAATTTCGGATGCCATAGTCTCACTGGCTCCAGACGGTTGGGAGCAGTTGGGACTCTTGTGCGGTATTCATATAAAAAAAAGTTATACTAGTCTTAAGAACGTTCTATAGTAACGTAAAATAAAAATTGAAACAATGATCACAACACTTATCATTAAAGCTACATTATCCACGCTGCAATAATTAATTGTAGGATTCACCAAAGTTCTGGAATAATGACGGTTTTTTTTAATAATAATAACGCTCACTAAATAAAAGCTTTCCTTTAATTTTTGAATTGCACGAACATTTCCATTCTTTGAAATCTCAAATGGCAGTTATGTAACAATTTCCTATAAACTACACACACATATAAAACGACACAAACCTCCGCGCGGCGTCTATGGTAAAGGTATTCAAGTACAGTCATAGATTTTCCCGATATGGAGACATTTTAACTGGAAGGGACCGTAAAATAATCGAACATAAAACGCAGTTGTGCTTTCACTGAGATAAAAACAGCCCGGCAAGGGAATGCCCGGTGAACCTACGGACAGTTGTTTATCGAAAGCGTCCTGCGTTATTATTTTACTGATCATATTGAATTCATTCTTCAATTCAAGGGATTATTATTGACGACATGATAGTTGCTGTTTAAGATTCATGCATCGAGTATTGTGGAGTCTATTTTAACGGCAAATTGTAATTTGGTACTTCAATAAATGAAAATTAAAATGAGTTTTTGAGTGCCTACCAAGCCGAGATACATATGAACGTGTACTTATTTTTTAAATATATTTTTTATAAATTTTAAAAAGTTTTAGGCACATCTTGATCACGAATGTGTTTTAATATTTTTCATTTTAAAAATTTAAACGCAACATTATTGTCATAATATGAGGTTAACTTGTTAGAATTTAGTGTTAAAAGTAAACATTAAAGATTTCTTACATCTTTACGAAATCAATCGATTTCGAAACGTTCAAAGTATGATATGTTCTAAAACCACTATTTGTTCTTAAAGTGCATCCTTTGCCTTTCTTTTAAATCAATTCTCTTCCTTTTCAGGCGACCATTTTGAAATATAAAGATACTCAAAATGGTATGGGAAATAAAACAATGGATAATTCCTTTTATTAAAATTCAACAGCCTTGAAGACATGAATGCCTTCAACGGGTATGCCCACCAAGTTGTTACGAGGAAATACAAGGCAGTGCAGAAAGTACCCGCCACATAGTAATGCTTTAACTAACCTCGAAGTTTCCTGTTACCTATGACATCCGGCGAATTTCCCGGCCGTAAATCTCTCCCCGCGCATGCGCAGATCCGCCGGGGGCCGCAGCCCTTTCCCCTTCCCCCTCCCCGCTACCACCTCTCCGCCCCGTCGAAGGCATAAATTATGCGCAAGGCATATTATTTATGCCCGAGCCGCACGTACATTATGTAATTTCTTTATTGAATATTATACCAACATCCCAGCAAGAGGCGGATGGAGATGTGGTCCAGATAAATCCGGTCGGATCACGATATAATCGTGCCTGGTGAACGAACTGTTTAGAAGAAGATACTAACAAGAAAACTAATGGACACACTTTCTAATTCGCCCCTTATTATTTATAAGTTAGGCTTAAAAAACTAAGGAAAGACCGTATGTTCATTTTTATTTTTAAAAATGTGAATTGTGACTTCAAAAACACATTGCTTGCGAACAAACCGCTTAATTTGCGACAAAATGTAGTATGTTAATTTTGTTCGCGTAAACAGGAAGCAGTACAAAAAAATCATAACTAATTTCTAGTCTTGCAAAAACCAGTGAAGTTTTCACAGTACTTTGTATGAAAGAGCTTGTTTAAATAATAAAACATGTTACATCAAATAATATAAGTAGCGGAGAAATGTGCATTAGTTGATCTAGAAAAAGCATTCAAATTAAAGACTGAATTGCATATTAAATTTTTCATTGAAAATTAACGAAAACTGAAAGTTTTGTTAATGAAATAAACAAAAACCTTGATTTTTAATACGGAGTACTGCAAGGTTCCCCCATATGTCCACTACTCTTTTACTAAAAATCGGCTGACTGTTTTGACATATATTTCGACAATTGAATGAGTCTTTTTAGTAACATCCTTCATCAAATTACCCAGAATATTAAATTTGTAATCGATTAATTGCTCGGATGTATATGCAAATAACGTAGCATAACACCTAAAGCAAAACGTTACACAGGTTGTATCAATCACGATGTAATATTTTATCCAATTGCAACAACATCAATGGAATGATTTCATAGCCAATTGAAAACAACTGGATGAAATAAATAAAATAATGTATAACCTGTTCCGTCGCCATGTTTTACCATCCCATAAAATACCTAAAAGAGGAAGTGAACTAATCAGTTTTAATGCATTTCAAATTTGTATGTTTTATTTGGCTTTAGCTATGTAACTAATTACAGCTGAATAGCATTGCACTTCCACTCCTCTATCTTCTCCTTCCCTTCCTGATCATTTCCCTAGTGTGTAATCAATAGACTTACTGTCTCCGGGCAGTGAGATTCTCGTGTGATATCCACATAAAAGGTCGAAAGAGCATCTAATGGAGTACCTAACTAGTAATAAAATATTATTAATATCGGTATTGAATGAATTGCATGCAACCGAACCGAGAGAGCGTGCTGTAACTGCTGTAGGTCTCGTTCGAAAATCGAAAGTTCGCTCTCATAAATAAAATAAAGAAATAATTACAAATCATTAACTTCCCCAGGAATGCGGTCCTACCCAGTGATCGTATGCGATCTATATAAATTAAGACATTAACATCTCATATGTTTAATACCATTTCTTGATCACGCAGCTCGGGTAAGATGAGATAAGTGTTCTGCGTATGGCCATCTAACTGCCCGGCGAGTAACTGAATATTACACCCTCTGATTTGTTCATCGGGATGTTGGACATGCGATGCCATTTGAAAATGGTTTAGAGATGTTAAGGTATATCTACACCATTTTCTCTATCTACAGAGCAACAAGATGTCGATACAAATTAATATTACACAAATTAAAAAAATAAAAATTGTTATAGGAATTTTGCTTTGACGTCATGTGATAACAATGTATTTTCAGTGATTATACTAAGGATACAAAAAAAAGTAGGTTGTGTTGTTAAAAAAGTTACATAAAAGGCTCCTCGATGGTGCTTCAGCAACTAACTAACTAACCATCATACAGTTTCGCCGCAGGGGTAGGCAGAGAGGATGGACCGCTAAACATCCGGCTTCTGACATGGCCCGTCTCAAGTATTTGATTCACTTGATCGTGCGATGTCTTCCTCCGGTGTCCCCGGCTTCTTTTTCCATTTACATTCGCGTCATATATATTCTCCTTACACTCATTTCTTCGTTCATCTGCTCTAGATGCCCAAACAATCTAAGGCTCACTTTCTTAATTTCACTCATTTCGCTTATATCAGCCTTGCATTCTTTACGAATCTCAACATTTTACACACCATCATACATGGTTTTACCACACATTCACCTCAGGTATCTCATTTCTACACTATTCAGTCCACTATATCCGTGAATGAACTTATTGGATTTCATATTCGTATAAGGCATTTACTTTGTAGCTTTCCACAATTATAATATAAACGCATTCATTTATTTTGAACCCCTTTAATTTAATGTAATAATCGCCTGGTTTCGAAAGCACCCCTCCTTCGTCAGCAAATTATTAAGCCTTAATATATTCCTGACGAAGGAAGGGTACTTCCGAAACCGATAGATTATTATACTAAATTGAAGTGGTTCAAAACCAATTTATGTATTTATATTACAATCATAGGATTTCAGCTCTTCTCAGTAATATCACGATGAAAGATCACCATTGAGAATAAAAAAATATTATTTTGGTTGAAATCCTTTTTCGGCCAGACCTGAATAGTTATAAATTCGCCTACCAGCCTTAATCATCCTCTTTTCTCTTTCCAGGATATTCTTCAAAATCGGGTATGCCATATTTGAGTCTCTTGTGCAAATCAAATAAAAAAAGTTCTTATTGTAAAATTACAAACCAAAAACATTTTTTATATTATAATCGATAGTCTAACATTTTAACTCCAAGATTCCTCACAGAAAGATAAGTTATATAGTTCATTGTAAGTTTAAAAACACGATTGTCCAAGTGTCCAAGTACGTGTTTTTTTGTTTTTGTTTTTTTTTTTTTACAGTAACTACACTCCACACAGGAGACCAAGGAGGAAATAATTTCCCTCAAGGCCTATATCATCTTTGGGGATGCTGTGTGGAGGATACTTTAATCAAACTGTATCCAGAAATTAGCGGTAGTTTCCGAAAGGAGCTGATTATCATTTTAACGCTTTGAAAGGAAGACATGAAAAGGGCGATTTTTGGGTATTTCGGAAGTTTATTTTTCGAAATAACCACGTATTAGATTTTTTTAATTTTTTTATAAGAATACCGCACAAGAGTCCCAACTGCTCCCAACCGTCTGAAGCCAGTGAGACTATTGCATTCCCAATTGGGGAATGTTGTGAGCCTGAAGGTATGAGAAGGGGGGGAGGAAGGTGGGGAATACCTGGCTATTCAGATCTGGTCACCAAACAGCTAAAAGCCATTTCAAGCAACGTTTCAATTCTGAATGGTGGTCTTTCGCCACGGCGATACTGAGAGTATCTTCCACTCTGGAACGTGCGCAAATACACTATTATTTTAAATGAATTAATTGTGAAACAAAACAAATTAATTAAAAAAAAAATTACTTGCGCGCGCCGGGATTTGAACTCGCGACCTTCGGATTCGTAGTCGAGAGCCTTACTCCTCGACCATGGAGGCCGTCAAGATGTTAAATAAATAAAGATAATACAAATTAAATCTAATTTACAGATCAATAAAATTGATTAAGAAAAAATATATTCTGCATTGTTTCTTTAAAACGAACCGCCAATGCGAATGCGAAAAAATTTGAATGTGAAGAACGAAATTTCAAAGAGCTTAGTATTGCCATCGTAGTGAAAAAATGTAATTCCACCTTATTAAATGTCTATATTTTATTGCCCAGCTATATCTTTTCATATATTGAACTAAAACATAAAACAAACTCTGATAACGATAATTGTAGAAACAGCTGAGAGCTTATGTCTATAAATTTTCTGAACATTATATCGCGGTAAAATAATGCAAATAATAATAATATATCCGATAATAACTTCGGCCGAGTCATGTTTCCCATGTTAATGCAGAGTCACGGGCCGGCGTAGGTTAGTATTTCATGTACCTGTATAGGAATGCATTAAGACTGCACAAGGGGAAATCCTGCACGATCGATCTTTCGATTAAATGTTAATAATTCCATATAATATGTGTATTTCTTTCAGTGGAAAAAATATTGCCCTATTTAATCTGAAATGATTTTTCAGTTGTTCATAGGTAGAAGCTTTTGAAATGTTGATACATAAGGCATAGGCGCGTCCTCAAAACAACCTGGTAACTGATTTAGAGGTTCTTCACCATATTTTAAAAACATATTTTTAATTTATTGTTTATATTGAATACATTTTAATTGCATTCACATTACTAAACTTCTCTTTTAACCAATGCTTGTGTGGAGAAGCGGAGTGTATACATTGCTTTTACATGTTTACATAGTAATGTTTCATAAAGTGTTACAAGAAGATGCTTGAAAACATTGCTTTTACATGTTTACACGGTAATGTTTCATAAAGTGTTACAAGAAGATGCTTGAAAACATTGCTTTTACATGTTTACATGGTAATGTTTCATAAAGTGTTACAAGAAGATGCTTGAAATAATGAATAATAATATTCAATTTATTTTTTATAACTTATTGAAGTTTGTAAACCTCATTGTAATATTTAATCATTGATGAAGATAATATTAACACATCCCAAATGAACCACGAAACCGAAAAAACAACAGAAATTAAAAAGATTTCAGTCGCATCTGGGACTCGAACCCAGAACCTCTACCCGGGGTAATCGCTTAACCAACTTAGCTAATGAGACCAGTTCAATTTACGCCATTTACACCGATATCATATTTCATGTTCAAGATGTGTTATCCTCCATTTTTATAAATCCCATATTATTGGCTGCTATCCTTATGATGATTGCAAAGTTTCATCCAGAACTCAATTGTAATCTGGATAAAGTCTCGGATATACCTACCCGATTTTTATTTATATGAGACATCTATTGACTTATTTTACAAGTCCGGAAAGAAATATTCAATTTATTTTTTATAACTTATTGAAGTTTGTAAACCTCATTGTAATATTATATCATTGAAGAAGATAATATTAACACATCCCAAATGTATATCCGAGACTATCCAGATTACAATTGAGTTCTGGATAAAACTTTGCAATCATCATAAGGATAGCAGCCAATAAATTTTGATTATTAAGCACTTTAATAATTAACATTTTTTATCATTTTTTTATACGGCAAAGACTTGGGAGAACCTAAGGTGTTTAAGTAACAATAATTATTCTGAATTTGCCAATCATTCTTTGAAAACAAATCATTATTTTGACCTAAATAAAGGTATTGATTGTTTTTGTATGTGTTGAGACGGCAATTTAATGCGGTGTAGTGTAGTGAAGTTTACATACTTACCCACCGTCTTACGTCAATGTTGTCGCGAGGGTATCTTAAGAAAAGAAGGATCTCCATTTGATAATTTTATTAAACCACGCGTACAACTTTAGTTATTTGGAAGGTTAAAAATCGAGCAATGCGAAGCTATGTAAATGCAATAGACGCTGCTCGAACGATGTGCGAATGATCAGGACGCTTCGAGAACCACGGAACCTAGCCCATCGTTCGGCTTTCACGCAGTGTTACCATTTGTGCAAGAAGGAATATTATTCCAATAACTTTAAGGCTGGTACTTGCTTGCATATTACAACAGTATAAATGTGAAAACCTCACAGAATTCTGAATTTTAATTGTGTTTCTAACTTAGAAATAACTAGATAAATAAAATAGTATAGTGTATAAGTGTATTTGTCTGTGAATGTGTGTGTATGTGAACCCATGTATCTGAATAGTGCTATGCACGCGAGAGTTGTGATTGCGCATTGATGTTACGAGTAATATTTTACTTTAATGACGGTAGGGAGTCAAAAAATATTTCAAGATTTAGGTTGTGACAAAGATTATTACTTACTTTATATCACTTAAAAAATTTGTCGATTCATACGTGCATTGGATAATCATGGAACCGCCATTAACATACAAGTATGAACAGTGAAAGTACAACAACAGAAGTTAAAGAGATGGGTATGTACACAAACAAATAAAAAATGGAAGTATGACAACTGTTAAGTAACGGTTTATTATGAAGTTTAAAAAGGTTTAAAGTACCTACCTCATAAGAATTATACAAATAACTAAGGTTATAAGCATTAAAAATTATATAGTACCCATAAGAAATCTTGGTAAGTATGTAACAACCTCAAAATGTTAATTTTTGAACAATATAATTTCGGTTGTTAAGTGTTGTGTACACGTAACATTCTAATTTTAAATTTCTAAGAGACTTAATTCTTATTTTTAGTACACAATATAATGAATTTATTCTGCCGTTCTTACAATTGTTGGTGGTGTAATGGTCAGAATAATTGATAGGGGTTCAATTCTAGTCTGTGACAATATTTGAATCACTCCATAACACAGGTGAAAGACAAGCGTGTTCAGGATGTTTTATACATTTTTTTTCCCAAGAGTTCCAACTGCTCCCAACCGTCTGGAGCCAGTGAGACTATGATCGGGGAATGTTGTGAGGCTGGAGGTATTGGGGAGGGGGAGGAGAAAGGGAAGAGGAAAGTGGGGAAATACCTGGCTATTCAGATCTGGTCACCAAACACGGCTAAAAGCCATTTCAAGCAACGCTTCAATTCTGAATGGTGGTCTTTCACCAGACCGATACTGAGAGTATCTTCCACTCTGGAATATATATATATATATATACAATAATAATCTTCCCATTAAGTTTCCCATCAGTCTCACAATATTTCTTCAAATTGGCTATACCATAATAGTGCTAGTGGCTCAAGGCAGTTGTGATCCTTGTACCGTTTCCAAAATGCATTAAAATGAGGAAATATGAATTCTGCCTTATCGGTGGGTACATTGTAATATAAACGTCACACAAGACTTTCCATAAAACCGTTTATTTATTTCCAAAATTTAAGTGGCGGTAGTAGTTTTTTTTTTAATCAACTCAAATTAATTTTAATTGAAAATCTGAAATATTTGTGCGTTTTTCATTTAACCTCCGAAATAAATAATAAATACCTCGATGTGTTCGAGATTTACACGTCCGAGTCGTAAAATTTTTGTAGCGCATAAACACGGGGTACTAAAATATATATTTTTTTTTATGTTACGATGCGGTAGACATTTTCTAAAATACTATAAACGCTACTTAATTGACTTGTCTAAAATCGTATAAATGTTACAAAAAGAGTCAACCTACCGATTATTAAACTTAAGTTTAATTTAATTACTCGGATATATTCGCCGGTTTTAAT
Source organism: Halesus radiatus (assembly GCA_022606495.2). NCBI lineage: Eukaryota > Metazoa > Arthropoda > Insecta > Trichoptera > Limnephilidae > Halesus > Halesus radiatus. The sequence goes on along the minus strand of JAHDVE020012285.1, from coordinate 46,325 downwards.
TTATCGCCATGCTCTTCGGTTGTAAATCATCATTTTATATGGGCAACTTAAATATTTATTAGAAATCGTTAATAAAGTATGTAGGTAGGTACCTACTGCTATTACACCAAATCGCTTGTAATATTATGATTCCATGCTGCATTGTTAATTACCTCCACGTTGAGAATGTCGTTAAAATCACAAGAGTAAATTTATAAATATCCTCTCGTAAAGTCCAGGATCTAGTATGGAAAACTGATTACATATTTCATAAGACTTATGAGACATGAAACTGAATAAAAATTTAATTTAATTAGAATATATTCTTTTTTATAAACAATAATTATTAGCCTGAAACACTCATCCAAATTGAAAAAAACCTTTCCGAGCAAAGATAAATGTCGCCGACAGGACTCGAACCTGCACCCTTCTTATTCCGGTCAGATGCTCTACCGTTGAGCTACGTCGGCTTATCGCAAACCCAATATTACAATAATAATTTACAGGTGAAAATATAATAAAAACAGTAATTATTGAATGAAACACTAGTATATATTGATTAACTTGGCGGGTTTGCGATAAGCCGACGTAGCTCAACGGTAGAGCATCTGACCGACATCAGAAGGGTGCAGGTTCGAGTCCTGTCGGCGACATTTATCTTTGCTTGGAAAGGTTTTTTTCAATTTGGATGAGTGTTTCAGGCTAATAATTATTGTTTATAAAAATAATTGTTACCCTTTGCGCTATGCAAATCTTGTCTTAAGTTTTTAAGAACTTTAGTTTATCAATTAATAAGAATATATTCTAATTATTTCTGTAATAGTCCTTTAGTTGTTATTATTATTTTTTTTCTTTTCTGTTTTCTACATACCTTAACCCTTAAGGTGCCACCGAATGATATATCGTTCCGATACATTATTGTAATTGAGTGCCACAGAACGATATATAGCTCGAGCCATAAAATTCGTCTAGCCACGGTTCTAAAATTGCGTCACATTATTGAAAACATGTGTCTAAAAATAAAAGTAATCAAAATAAAAATGTATATATATTCATGGATTATCGACACTTCTCCAGCATTTTCAAAAAATACATGTGGCACCTAAAGGGTAAACTAACTAAACAACTAACCATTACGCCGTTTCCCCGCAGGGGTAAGCAAAGAGGACGGACTGCCAAACAACTCGATCTTGGCATACTATTGTTACTTCATTCTCTTTCATACAACGTCTCATATATTATCTTCTGTTATTGCGACTTCTGACATGGCCCGACTCAAGTATTTGATTCACTTGATCGTGCCGTATTTTCCTCGGACGTCCCCGGCTTCTTCTTCCATTCACATTCCCATCATACATTTTCCTTACACTCCTTTCTTCTCTCATTCGCTCTACATTCCCAAATCAGCTAAGCGTCCCTTTCTTAATCTTGCTCATTGCGCTTACATTCTTGCGAACTTTCTTTACAGCCTTGCGTTGTTTACGAATCTCAACATTTTTCATTCGATTACGTTTTACCACACATTCGTCTCAGAGATCTCATTTCTACAGCATTCAGTCTTCTTTCATCCTTCCTTTGCCAGTTCCATGCCTCACTGCCATACATCAGGGTTGGTATCAGCACTCCATCGTGGACTGCTAGATTCGCTTCTTTGGACAACTTTTTGTTTGCGCCAACGGCGTTCAGTTCTCCGTTAATGGAGTTTCCTGCATTCACCCTTCTTTCAATATCCCTATCAGTCTTTCCATCTCTCGTAAACATACTTCCCAAATACACAAACTCATTAACCTGCTCTAGGTATTCATCATCAACAACTATATTTTGCACTGTTTTCGTACTCTCTCTTTCAAACACCATGACTTTAGACTTGCTTACATTCATCATTAGCTCATTCTTCATACATACTTTGTTCATCCTAGATCTTCCATGTTGTTTGCAATCAGCATCGCATCATCAGCACACAACTGGCAACATACTTGAAAATTACTCATTTTCGCACCCAAGCCAACCTCTTTCAATTCTTGCATACAATTATCCATGTATAGATTATATAACCACGGTGACATTACGCAGCTTTTCTTTACACCTTTTGTGATGTCAAACCACCCCGTAAAATCACTGTTTGACCTAACACATGGAACGCTTCCCTCGTGCAGAGATGCGATTGCCTGTATAAGATTCGTATTCACTCCATACTGGGACAACACCTTTCATAACTTTTTTCTGTTAACTCGGCTGTATGCTTTTTGTAGATCTACAAAAGCACTTATTCTTTATGTTTTTTTTTTAATTATAAATATTATTACTATAACATAAAACTGATAAGAAATTTTATACAACTGATAATTTTTTTCTTTTGCTTTATTTAAAACCAAATATACGAGTATAAATATTTTTTGTGATTTTATTGCTTTAGCGAAATTCCCTAATCTTATTTCTTTACGGTGAGGAACAGCTGTTTGTTTTCTTTACTTATTGATATAGTATTATTTATCATATAATAGCACACATATGAAACTTATTTCCACTTTTATTTTATTTCTCCGTGCCCGGTTTCAGCTTGTTAAAGCCATCTTCAGACTGGTAAAAGTTAATCTTAAACTACGGTTTATATACACAACATGTGGGGGAGGAGGGGTGGGGGGAGACTACAACGGATTTATTCTATTACATATTTATATTACTTATTTTAAAAAAATGCATGTTAAATATTTCAAATGAAAAAATCAATTAAAAAGAAAGGTGACGCAGAACAAACCTGCCAAATATAATTATGATAAATGAAGTAATTTTTTTTTCTTCGTATCCACCATTTTATTAATATACACAGAGCGATTAGATTAATATACCAATATTTTGGAGAAATTATAATAGTTGTGATCGCTAAAAACTTTTTTTTTTAAATTGCAAGAAAATTCATATTACCCTATCATATTTTACAGCACAAAGAAAACCTGTAGATATTGAATAAAAAATAATCAGCGAAAATTTGTTCTCGTGTAATTTGTACAAAAATAGTAATATGGTGTTAAGGAAATAAACGTACAAACTTTAATATAATTTCTTCAAAAGATTGGTATTCACTTTGTGGCATAATTATTAACAAATGAATTAAAAATTATTTTGTATTCACCACTTTATTAACATATAATATCATATCAAGTATTCTGTATATTCCCGATGAAGAAAGCATCGCTTTCGAAACATATTGATATGTACATATTAATAAGGTAATTTTTAATTCATTTAGCAAACAATAATAAGAAGTACTTTACACCACTGTTTTTAATATATGAGTATCTACATGTTTCATAAGCAAAGCTTCCCTCATCAGGATAAACAGTATAATAATAATGGCGCCACATAATAATAAGATAGAATAAACTTTTTTTTATTACCACATGTAGTGGTATACCTTGCAGTAGCGTGCTCTTCATATAGGTTGAAAAGACGTTCATACGTGAACGTGTACGTTTATTTATTCAGTTTGCTATAACAATTAGCGGAAAATAACAAAATAGCTGTTTTTAAATAATCAACTCCATTCATCCCCAAATTAAAAAAAAAACCGTTCCACAGCCTAGCTTTGGTCATAGAGCAATGAATGCCATCGATACATTGTATTGTAGTAATATCTGGCACTTTCCTGAGCGAAAATTGAATGTGTTGACTCAAGTCTCTGAATCAAACTATTTCATCCCAAGAGTGTACAGTACATATCTAAATAATGTCCCGTATCGAATCTCCAAGCCCGATCACTCGATTTAATCGGCGGTCAGTCGATTGATCCAACCCGATGTGGTTCCCACGCGTCGATACCGAATCGAGAGACGAATAAGTGCACCAGGAGGTCAGAGCCAAAAGACACAGAGAGTGCAGTTAATGAATACATCAAGGAGTAATTATTTATTGTTCTGGTCCAGGGTGGGCCGGAGTGCGGCCCATGATTTGTGTGCCCTGGCGGGGCTCATTAGGGCCCGCGGACGCTAAATCATCCGTGTGCCAGAATCTTTGTTTATATTGCTGGCGCGGATTGGGATGATTCCCCCCGAGGCGCCTCTGTGCTTGAGATCCTCTTTACACTTTATAGACGGGGCACTTTACGATTAATTTTCATTTGATTTTTTTAAATGTGAATACCGTACAAGATTCCCATCCCTATTTAAGGAATGTTGTGAGCCTGAAGGAAGTGAGAAAGGGAAGGAGATGAGGAATGAGAGAGAATTAAAATCTAGGTATATTAAACCGGCTAAAACCATTTCAAGCAATGTTTCGATTCTGAATGGCGATCTTTCACAGAGGCGATACTGAGAGTATCTTCCATTCTGGAATGTATCACAAATATATTATTTATTATCACGAATAATATTTTTTTTAAATGTCAATAAGTTATTTTACAAATTTATTTTAACATATTTTATAATTTTAGCAATTGACAAAAAGGTCTCTGCTCAGTTATACATTCCGGAGTCAGGAGTGTAGAATTTTCACACTTAAATATAATGAAGTAATTAGGAATAAGAAAAGATTTTAAATGCGAAAATATATAAATTACAAAATTACTAACGCAAGATTATTCATCAATGATATTATGCAGCTGACTATGCAGTCAGCAACCATTCACTGCAAAACTTCTTGAAGCACTGCAGCAATGTAGACCTAAGAATAGATAGTGGTATTTCATTCCAAAGTTTTGTTGAGGAATAGCTGTAACTACCCTCAAATGACCAAAATACAGCGGTTCGATGCCTGGGCAGAACGAGTAAATGGTATCTTTGGCATAGTATGTATGTATATGTACTAATGTCAAATAACAGACATTAATTCAATAAATTATACTAGCGAATACTGGGATTTGAACCCTTGACCTTTGGATTCGTAGTCATCTGCTCGACCACGGAGATCTTCAACTTTTAGATTTAAAAACCGTTTTTTGGTGCGGACCTTATTTCTTAATTTTTTTCTTAATTAACTTATTATTTTATAGGACGTGATTTTGAAGCTTTTTTTGTGTGCCATTTTTTTCGATATATTGCAAATCTAGAAAGTTACTTAAAAAAATAGTTAAAATTGCTTTACAATTTTTCTAAAGGTTCACGATAGTAGGATAAGATTGTGCCAAAATTAAATACCTAATTAAAAGACAGAAAATTTAAATGCACAGTATTGAAAAACTTATTTCACTCTTTAATCATGTAAATAAAATAAAAAAAAATTTATGGGAGTAAGCTCTGTTATTTTACCGATAGTAATATAGCCAACCGCAATAAATGCGTTTTTAGTATTATGTCGAATTTGCGGGCTAAAACTACAAATTGTTAAATAAGTATTGTGAAAAAATAAGAATGAAAACTGTATTTCGTAAACCCAGGTCAATAATGTGTTCGGCACGAGACCATATAGAAGATTTGTGTAGGATCGATTAAGATATGACAGGCATTATTTGATGAAGTTTATTAATTCGTTGATTAATATTCAAAATATTACTTAACGTAAATAACTCGAATATTCTTAATCCCATCGATATTATTTAATTTACCGCTCACAAAATTATTATATTGCATAACTAACTAACTAACTAACTAACCATCACGCCGTTTCCCCGCAGGGGTAGGCAGAGAGGACGGACCGCCAAACAACTCGATCTTGGCATACACTTCTTGCTTCATTCATACACGTCTCATACATTCTCTTCTATTATTCCGACTTCTGACATGGCCCGACTCAAGTATTTGATTCACTTGATCGTGCCACGTCTTCCTTGGACGTCCCCGGCTCTTCTTCCATTCACATTCGCGTCATATATTCTCCTTATACCCTTTCTTCATTCATTCGCTCTACATGCCCAAACCATCTAAGCGTCCCTTTCTTAATCTTGCTCACTACGCTTACATCAGCCTTGCATTCTTTACGAATCTCAACATTTTTCACTCGATCATACATGGTTTTACCACACATTCGTCTCAGAGATCTCATTTCTACAGCATTCAGTCTACTTTCATCCTTCCTCTGCCAGTTCCATGCCTCACTGCCATACATCAAGGTTGGTATCAGCACTCCATTGTGGACTGCTAGCTTCGCTTCCTTGGACAACTTTTGTTTGCGCCAACCGCGTTCAGTCCTCCGTTAATGGAGTTTCCTGCTTCCTGCATTCACCCTTCTTTCAATATCCCTATCAGTCTTTCCATTTCTCGTAAACATACTTCCCAAATACACAAACTCATCAACCTGCTCCAAGTATTCATCATTCACAACTATATTGCATACTATATTTGGACTTATTTACATTCATCATTAGCTCATTCATCATACATACTTCGTTCATCCTAGATACGAGGGACTGTAGATCTTCCATACTGTTAGCAATCATTTAGCAATTATATTGCATGTGTAACATAAACTGGATAATTAAAGTATATGAAAATCAACCCAAAGAATATGTCAATAGATTAAAAAATAAGAAATAGCAGTGCCGTTCAGTCCATAAAGTCTGAAAAGCTGTGCTCACCCCAAGAAAAACTGAACCAAATAAAGAAACTAAATGATAATAAAAAAGTGCGATCATTTTTTCTAAAACCTGTATGGTCATTTATTCCATTAGCCACAATAATCAGCGGAAAATGTTAATAAAATATTAATTTTCCCATATTCAATGCAAAATTACATACAGCCTACATTTGGTCATAGATCAATACACGCCACTGATATTAAGCGATGATAAGTTCTGAAGACTTCTATGATAGAAGGGTTAAATATTTTTATTATTACTTTTTCAATAAATGGAAATTCGCTTTGTGGCTTCATTTAAAAATATATTTCTTTTAATCTCTATTTAAAATAATAAATATCCACATTTTTCTTATTGTTATTAATTATATTCATTTAGTTCTTTTAAATACGTGAGTATTTTTATATTTTTTTATATGAATACCTCACAAGAGTTCCAACTGTTCCCAACCCTCTGGAGCCAGTGAGACTATGGCATTCCCAATTTGGGAATGTTGTGAGGCTGAAGGTATTGGAAAGGGGAAGGAGAGGGGGAGAGGAAGGTGGGGAATACCTGGCTATTCAGATCTGGTCAGCAAACACGGCTAAAAGCCATTTCAAGCAACGTTTCAATTCTGAATGGTGGTCTTTCACCAGGGCGATACTGAGAGTATCTTCCACTCTGGAAAGTGCGCAAATATACTATATATGAGTTATTTTTAAATGAATTAATTGTGAAACAGCACAAATTAATTAAATAAAAATTACTTGCGCACGCGGGATTTGAACCCGCGACCTTCATGCGAGTATTAAATGATAACCCCCAATTGTTTAACACGAATATCGGAAGAAATATGTCAATGAAATTCATTATAAGGTAAAATTCAAATTGGCATGGACCATACCTTAATCCCTGTGGTATTCCTTTGTTGAGGTTTTTGCTTGATGTGTTGAAGCAATTTGTAAGTTCCGAATAATTGGTAAACACGTCATAGTACAACAAAGTTAAAACGAAACATGTTATTAACGGGCTAGTCATAGGTGTTAGTTAATTATAATATTACTCATGGCTCACAATGTGTCCGAACCACGCGAAGGTCACCGGGCAATTTGGCCGAAATTTGGACAAAAAGCAAAACAAAATTAGCGGTTTTTATAGGACATGCAATAATACGTATAATATTGCGAACATCGCAACCGTCATCTCGCAACAATGAGGGATCGTATTCATTATACCTAATGCAAATTGTATTTTTTATTTTATATTGAAAGGTGTTTGTATTGAGTTTTTCCAATAAAAATATGGTGATCGCCTCATGATACGGTAAACACAGAAATTAAATACAATTTAAAATAGAGGCAGTCCAATAAAAACGTAAATAACAAATGCAACAATTTTAATGATCTTCGTAGAATAAGATATTTGTGCTGTGGCATTTGATGTATAAGCGTATTAAACACGATTATTTTTAATAGCAATAATCAAAATTTTCGATGAGTCAGCATTTTGTTGATCCGAAAAATCAAATTATAGGTACACATTACTTATATATAGCTATGCATATTTTGCAATGTCAATATCAAGGTCACTAGTCGATCTTCTTCATATTAATAACAATAACAATGCATGTCTCTTGTGCATATTTTACGACCGGTGCACTTTTGTCGAATAGGTTAAGAATTTTTTTATTAATTTTCTAAAGTTGCTTTTCAATCACAAAATTACTTCCAATGAATCGTTATAACTTTCATAGAGTAAGTAAATAATCAATTTGTCGCCACATTAACAGCTCTCGAGAGATGAGTGCTGGCGTCCTGGAAATAATACCGCTAATCTGTTAATTTCCAACATAAGGTTTGAAACTACAAGTATCAATTTTACTGAAAAGGGGCCGGGTTATTCTTTTTTTTACAGATAAGTAAAATTTGTTTTTAATCCCAGCTCCTACCGTTATCTTTTTCTTTTCTGTGTCTTTTCGGTTTCGTGTTTCGATTTGGGAGTTGTTATTATTATCGTCAATGATTAACTATGGCTGATAATAATATGAGCAATCACTTTCTGCTGTTTTATTAACATTCATTTTTAACTAACGCACATTGGGAATCAAAATTTTCATCGCAAACTGACACTGTACACAGAACAAGGAAAAATGTTTCCTATGTTGTTCAGTTTATGCAAAATTTTGCTTAAAACGCCGACAATTTCATCCCAATTTTTCCTCAAACAGTTTTATTAATTATCTTTTCTTATGTCTTTCTTCAGTATCATTTCATGTGTCTATACACTTATCTTTCCTTAGTTGAAACATTCTTTTGTTTCTCTATTTATCTTCCGTATAATTGTTTTCACCATATCTGTGAAATACTATTTGTTTATGTAGTTTTGCAATTTTTAAAAGGGTTATTAATGGTTCTGTATACTTAACCTTCCTTAGTTGAAACATTTTATATTTTTCTTTTATATATGTATTTGTTTTCACTGTACAGTTTTTTTTATATTAATGTGCACTCCTTTTTCAAAGTACAAGCAACAGCTTATATTAGGAAAGAATGTGTGTTGCACAAAATTGCATATTGCACAAATCTGTACAATATGTAACACACTAACTGTACCTAATAAATACATAAAATAATATAATTAATAAAAAGAACTTTGTTTACACCACTGCATGTATAAATAAATATCTACATGTTTCAAAGGCAAAGCTTTCCTCACCAGGATAAACAATATAATACAAATTAATGAGGAGCATTAACAAATAATAAAAAATGGACAAAATACAATCATAAACAAATATTAACAAAATGTGATGGAAGTAGGTAAGTAATTAAATAAACATTTAATAATAATATATTTTTTTAAATTTATGTGAAAATAAATTTTATAGATGGCTATTTTAAAACAATATTAGATTGTTATTAATAATTAATTGACTATTAACAGTTTTTAATTTCTAAAATTTCAAATTTATCCACTTGTAAACCAGTTGTATTCATAGGTAAAAAATTTAAACATCTGTTTATGTCAAAAGATTGATTTGTTTCCAAAATATGGTTGTCAAATTTAAAAAAAATAATTATTACTTAAACACCTTAGGTGCTCCTTAACTTTAGTATTAAAATTTATATTGTTCATATTAGACATTATTTTTATTTATATTTTATATTGTTTATCGTGATGAGGAAAGTTTTGCTTATGAAACATGTAGATATTTATATGTTAAAGTAGTATAAACAAAGTAATGACACCACAAAATAATTACACATCTATCGAAAAAAAAATATGTATGTATAAATAATAATATTACCGGTTAAATATCTTTCAAACGACCACTCGAATTCTATCCCCCTGTTCTGCGTCTCTGGGAATTTGGTTTAAGCTTTCTCATATCAGATTATCTAAGTCCGAAAGCTTGCAATTACGTTACATACCCGTGAGTTATGTACGGGGCCCAACATTCCTCCAGTCAACTCCCAATACAGAAAATATTATTATTCTCATTCTAATCTAAAAGCCTCGCTTTATCTGCAAGTCGCAAAGTGGAAATCGCTGCGATATTATAAGGTCGTAAATATTCTATTCGTATCGCCTTATCGTGTGTAATTATTGTACAATAAATTATTATGCCGTGTTTGCTATTACTTATGTCATGTCTATTTGTATATCTTGTTCTTATTCCGAGGTCTGGTTCGCTTTCATTAATTGAAAGTTATTTATTTGCCAATTTGAACGTTTCATTTGACCGTTTGATAGATAATATCCAGTTAAACAGATTGATCGCCAAACACAAATTATTACTTCTGATTAGTTATTTGACGGCCACTAATTGAATGATTTTGAACGCCGTATACGAACTACATTATGCAATCGCTTAAAGTGTATATCCCGTTTAATGCACGGTGCTGACTATTCATTGGAATCAATCAGTGGACGGATATCCTCGAAAAGGTGTTTGATTTTAAAATAATGTTAATTATTTAGAATTATACCTGTATTCCGGCAGGCGTTTTATAAAAAAAAACTACGCATTAAAAAAAAATCATTTTCCATAAAAAAATATAGTTAATAAAATTATATCTTGCGTTATTAATAATAATTATTAGTAAATAAGCCGAAAACAAACTTGTAAATGGTAAGCTCTGACGTGATGAAATTCGTAAAACTAATTAATCATTCTGAAATATCTTGTGAACTTATTTTATATCTTATCATTGAAGAAGATAATATAAACATATCCCAAATGAACCACGAAACCGAAAAAACAACAGAAATTAAAAATATTGTTAATATTATCTTCTTCAATGATTAAATATTACAAAGAGGTTTACAAACTTCAATAAGTTATAAAAAATAAATTTAATATTTCTTTCCAGACTCCAGACAGTCAATAGATGTCTCATATAAATAAAAATCGGGTAGGTGTATATCCGAGACTCTATTCCGATTGCAATTGAGTTCGGGATGAAACTTTGCAATCATCATAAGGATAGCAGCCAATAATATGGGATTTATAAAAATGGAGGATAATATTAACAAGTCTTGAACTTGAAGTATGATATCGGTGTAAATGGCGTAAATTGAACTGGTCTCATTAGCTAAGTTGGTTAAGCAGTTACCCCGGATAGGTTGAGGTCCTGAGTTCGAGTCCCAGATGCGACTGAAATCTTTTTAATTTCTGTTGTTTTTTCGGTTTCGTGGTTCATTTAGGATGTGTTAATATTATCTTCTTCAATGATTAAATATTACAATGAGGTTTACAAACTTGAATAAGTTATTAAAAATAAATTGAATTATTTTATATTATTTAAACGCTCAGAGAACTTTTATGTTATTGTCCATCTTTTTGAAGAAATTGCAACATTCAGGTCGTTATGTCATTTCCATCATGTGCTATGGAGCTTTGAAAAATATATTTAACTGATTTAAAAAAAAATAACAATTATTATGTTTCTCTTTTTCAATTGTTAAACTTTAAACTCTACTATTAAATGCGAAGATTTTAGAAATAAAACCGACTGATAATACTTTTACGTACATTGTAATCAAATAAATATGTACTCAGTTTTTGAAGACTTACACAAAACATTTGTAAAAAAAAATAAACCGGAATACAGATATGAAAAACTAAAATAAATAAACGGCGCTCATAAACTAGGGCACGGACGAATAGTTGTGTAATAGGGGATTTTGTTTTTTCATAAAACTGAAAAAGCATATTCGAATAGAACAGATATGTACGTAAAAACGAATTATTTGGCTTTTCCTTGTTTTTAATTTAACTGCAACCTAAAATATGTTTTTGTTTATACCACCCATGTTTTATTATATTTTATTATGATTTCAAATTTAATTATGCCCATTCCCAATATTATATCACTCTATGATAAATGATGACAGTGGAATTCAGGTACGATTCCACGAGATATCACATCTACATCAGCATCCGCCATTACGGCCAGCTGTCAACTCCTCAAAATTAATGTTCACCGCGAGCAGGTTTGAGGAGCTTCCTAAGAGTATCAATAATTAAAGCCACAAGGTTATGGTTAAAAACCCATTGTGATTATTATACAGAGTGTTTAGAGAGACGTACGTGACTTACTTTAACCAGTGCCTCCTGTGCTTATTTGGATTACAACTTGTGGATCTTTCAATCGTGATCCTCATTCATGAGATCGTACATGAATTTACCACACATTCGACACCAAGATCTCATTTTGACTGCATCGAATCTAGTTTCGTCCTTCCTCAGTCAGTTACAATCGTCGTTGTCAAATATCTGGTTTGTATCAGAACTTTATTGTGAATTACTAGTCTTTACTACCTTTGACAACGTTTTATTTTTGAGTATTGCACTCAGTCCCTGATTCACTAAATTCCCTTTATTAATATGGAAATCGTTCGATCGGAGTATAATTATTATTCACGGGGATTTTCCGACGTTAAGTAGTTGTTCGCACGCTCCTCGGGAATCTTTGATTGCCCAAAAATAACAAAAGGTCAAGCCGGAATATTGGCCGCGAATGTGTCGAATCATCGCCGGTAATGCACACCAGTCGTCTCCTTTGTCTGGCCCGAGTTCCCGGTCCTAGAACAATGGGCCGAGATTCCTGCATGTCAGGTGTATGGAGCAATCCCACTGGAGCTTTTGTCTTACGTCTAATGGAGGCTGACAAGACCTCGGGGACTCTCTAGGCTCTGGGTTCTGGGCTCCTCGGGGGAGTCATGGGCCGTCACACGTCAGGGAATCCGAGAATTCTTTGACTAAGTGCACATATTCACCGTTTAGGAATCTTCAGATTACTTGCGCGCACGATGTAGTAATTACGTTATAGCTCTTTCATTACTTCTATTAGAAACTGACAGGACCTTGCAGACTGTCTGGATTCTTTGCTTGGAGTCATGGAAAATCACATGTTAGGGATTCCGAAAATTGTTGACTAAGTTATTTTTGTGCACGATATAGTATTTATGCCATGCCTCTGATATTGGAGATGACCTTGACTCTCTAGCTAGGATCTTTATGAAAAATCACGGGCTCAAATCAATTTATGTCTGGGAAATCAAGTATCCAAGAATTTATGTGTAGGATGTAATATTCATTCTATGATATTATCATTGGTGACTTCCTCGCACAATCGTGGGCTTTCACTATGATACCTTAACCAATTAGAATATTTTACAATTTTTTGCGTGTACAATATGATATTTGTATCATGGATATTGTCAAACTTCTGCAGGAAACCGGTGACTTCTCGCAAATAGTCATATGCCTTCAAACGTTGGGGAGTCTGGGAATTGTCTGACTAAGTACACACATTTACCATTGAAGACTTGTTCGTTTTTTTACGTGTACGGTTTAAAAGTCATACAGTGACATTTGTCTTACCTCATCAGGATATTTACAATACCTTCGTGACTTCCTGGCAAAGAATAATAAGAATTTACAAGTCCGAGAATCTCGGAAATCTCTGACTAAGTGCACGCGTTGATGAAACGTTTAAAAAAATGTTCGGTATTTTCCAGTTTTTAATGTGCGATATAATGGTAATACATATTCATGGTATGACCATTATCTAACTTCTCTAGGAAACTGACAAGACTGAACTGATCTTGATGGGTTCCCTGTGAAGAGTCATGGGTCGTCACACATTATGGAACCGAAGAATTTAGGACTACGTACAATGTACGACCAGTTATTCTCTGATAACATACATTACATTTTAAGTATTCTTTTGGCAATGCATATAGGTGTTAAAGAATGTACCTGACAAACTATAAGCAAAGATCCCAAATGATTTTTTTTCGTTTTTTTTTTCACATTCAAACATATCAAATATCTTTCACGGGTCACTCGTCCGAATTACCGCCCATCCCCAACACGACCCTTACTGTCCGATGCCTACTGATTTCTTGTGTTTTAGGTCACAAAAAGTCACCGGAGACCAAAATGCCACATACATTTTTTACTCCAAGTAAACTCAGGAATCACTGGTTAAGTAAAGTCAGGTACGCTTCTTAATACCATCTACATTTTTTACTCCAAATAGCTCAGGAATCACTTGTTAATGAAAGTCAGGTACGCTTCTTAATACCATCTACATTTTTTACTCCAAATAGCTCAGAAATCACTTGTTAATGTAAGTCAGATACGCTTCTTAATACAAGTCAGGTACCCTTCTTATTACCCCGCGTAGTGTCTAATGTAGCGTTTAGGTATTTGTTCAAGATTGACAAAGATTCACTACGCCTCCTTTATCTTTTTGGTTATTGCGAAGAACTTAAGCAACAATGGTTACCCGAGAAAAATTCTTACGTCATGTCAAGAAAGTATGGTTAATTGGTCATAATCTGTAAATAATGCACTAATCTTCCTTACTATACTTTTTTTAATTTTTCCACAATTGCAAGTAAGCCACCAATTCAATCATAACTCATTTGCACACAGTGACCGGTATATACAAACTGCGGATAATAATATCAATGATGGGATCTTGAACGGGTGATTCGCGACCGGGCCCTGCGTCACACGATCAATGGATGCCCCGGGAGAAAATTCCTCCGCGGACCAGAGGTTATATACCCCCAAATTCCATCTTAATGATTCAATTAGCCAAACTGAGATATCCCTAGAGCGAATAAAAAAACGGCCCGGTAAAATCCGTCGGAGAAGCGCCCAGAACAGAAATAACAACCCGCACGGCTTCTCAGTCTGTAATCAAAGATATGTAATTTTCATCGTGGAGAGGTGTGAAGACCAAAGGATTACAAAAATGTAAAGGATACAGCACGATAATGTAGATATTGACCCGAATCTTATATCTAAGATGGCCGCACAATTTTCGAAAGAAACTTTAAAATGCTTCGTTTTCAGATGAGCTATATGATATAATATCGTTCAGGAGGAACTAAAACTGATTTTTGAGAGTTACGGATTGTTTTAAAAAAAATAATATAAACGCTTAGTAGTTTTAGATGGAAGGATGTATGTTGAAAGATTAAAAAAAATAAAAATTTATCCCTAAGATGTTAAACAGTAATAATTTCTTGGAGTTTGCCAACCATTTATTCCAGAAAAAAAACCTTTGATTTTACTAGCTAGACCAGACATTTTGGAAATTAGAAAGTAATTTTAATATTATCAATAATAAAAAATAAATAAAAATAAAAACTTAAATAACACTACATTAAATTTCTGCATTGTAATGTTCCTTGTTCACCATGCTCTCTAACATAATTTACCCCCTCCCCATCTCTTTTAATCCTTTCCCACAATATAATATATAAGTCTATATTTATATTTGTTATATATTTATCTATTGATAATAAAAACTCTATTTCAATAAACACTTTTTATTTATTAAATAACACATTACACGGAAATTATGTCTAATTGATTTTGAGAGCCAGGAAGCTAAGATCATTTCTATACAACGGTAATATTCACGACACGTGTCGGTTTTATTTTTTTATTTATATCCTGATTCCTGAATTCCCTCCGATACATCCAACAGTTTGAATAAGAATCCTTAAAAACAGTCCTTCCATAATAGGTGCAGTTCATATCAACGCATTCTCAAAAAAAATTGCATCATTCTGAGTCCCTTCCCGAGAAGATTCCGGGGCGCATCTTTACGATGCATTAGGGGAAATATGTTTAATATATTAAAGAGAAAAAGGCGGTCGGAGGGACCGATTACGCCGGCCGACGTGTGAATAGGAAGGACCGGCGCGGGTGGCTGGGTGGTCCATTGATGCCTCTGCAGCATCCGACTCATCGGTACCTACTCGAGCCGGCTCTCGAGCGTGTGAAAGTGCAATTATATTACCTCGTACCTACCTAATATTATAGCTCGTACCTTATAATGCATAGCCTCGCCTTGCGGGTAAAGCACTGCGATCCCTATAAGATCTTGGGATCACTCCAGAGTGATAGATACTCTCAGCTCACCCTAGTGAAAGACCACCATTCAGAATTGACAACCAGACCTGAAAAGCCTTACACTTCTTAACCTTCCCTTTTCCACTCACTTCAACCATGTAACATACTTCGATTGGGGATGCCATAGTCTCACTCCAAACAGTTGAGAGCAGTCTGGACTCTTGTGCTGTATTCACGAAAAAAAGGGGAATTTTTAACAAATAATCACAACTTTTTTAGCTATATTTACATCCCCTACAGTATATCTCTTCTTCAGTGTATCACCCTGCATTATTTCTGATACCCCGATCATGCTTGCCACATTATTGCTGGAGTATAACAATTGCTGTGAACGTCAGCTCTGTGAGTCGAATGTAATTAGTCAAGTGTAGACTTATCTGCATTGTTTTTTCAACATTTTGCAATTCTTCTTTTCATGTCAAACACGAGAGCTTTTCAGTTATATAAAGCGAGATTTTTATTTAAAAGGGAACCGATACTTTCAACACAGCAAATACAGCTTTACACAAATGGTATTTTAGGGATTATTGCAGAGCTTGGATTATGGCATGTGGGGAACTTGTATGATAATAAAATTTACTTTATTTCAAAAGTTTATTATACGTGTATAATAAGTACGCACGTAAGATGAAAAGAAATTCGGGAGTCATGAATGCCATTGTTTTTGATAGAAACGTCCGCGACGGTTTTCCTCTGTTGACGCTAGTGTAAAGTTATGAAGTTGATTTCTTATCTAGTCTAGTGATTTCTTGCTTGTCGTTTGGGTGTCATAAATGATTTATCAGTGAAAGTAATGCCATGTAAAGACTATTACTATCTCTAAACAAAGAAACATTCATTTGAAAATTTTATTTCATTCCAAACATTTATTTTTTCAAAGCATATCTAAATAAAAAAAAGTCCTTAAGTAAGTACCTACTTGTGTTTTCCATTTTGAAAATATTCTACGCAAACAAACCTTCTTCTTTTGTATATGTAATCTATGGCTAACCTCAATACAACAAGGCGGGTTCAATGTTTATCCTACTAATTTTAAAACGTTATGGGAACAGTTTTATATATTGGATTTCATCCAAACTACACTCTAAACCTTCCCGATACTAATACTATTTTCAGCAAAACCGGTCGAGTAATTCTCGAGAAAATAGAGGATAGACAAACATTTACTTTATATATAAATATATGTATATAAGATAGATAGATAGATAGATATTAGTATTCAAATTTGAAATACAGATAAGGAGTTTAAATCATTCTCGGTAATTTTTTTACAACTGCACAGGTGGTTTTTAGTCATTGAAATATTTAGGATCAAGTTGTCGGTGTACTTTATCACAGCAATTCGTTTTTTATAATCAATAAAATGAGTAAAGTTGTTGTGAAAATACTATATATTTTTTTTACAGGAATCCATAATACATGTTCTTTAAATCATTTTGATTGGCTTGCAACAATAAATGCAATTTTAAAATAAGTTATCAACATTTATAAATCTCAAATGAAACATGAAACAGAAAAAAGGACACATAAAAAAGACACGGAGGTTCTGAGTTCGAATCCCACATGCGACTGATATCTTTTTATTTTCTATGTCTTTTTGTGTTTCATGTTTCATTTGAGATTTGTTAATATGTTCTTCAAATATTACAATGAAAGTTCACCAATAAATCTTTAAATATCTGCACTTATTTTGCAAAGCAGAATAGCAATTTGGCCTGATTCTACGTTGACACTGTTTGACGGATATTGACTGGGTGATTTTGGCTAGTTGTGAGGATATGGTGGATGGAATGGCTGAGCCAGGAGTGTGGCCGTGGGGAGGAGGGCGGACAGAGGGCGGGCGATTAGGGCATCTTTCGCGCGATCGGCTAATAATGGACCATTGTGTAATGAACGGCCTCTTCTCCAGTCACGCATCCCAGTGGTGGAGAAGAGATGCTCCTACTCTCATAAATATTGAAAAAAAATCATCGCTTACATTTAAAAAAAAAATGATTAATTTTTAGGAAATTTACAAAATATAAAGCAAAGATGAAACTAAACCCAAATTATATAAATAGTGTTGGTTATAATCAACTAGGTACAGATCGATAATGTCTCAAGTTAATCGTTTAAATTTCGAGGTCTAAATTACACTACAAAATGCACATTCCATGATCGACACAAAAATTTAAAAAATGAAAAAATACAGTGTTATTAAACTCCACCCCTGGCCCAGAGAGCAATGCTAGAGCGAGAGGGCCACACCGACCACCCAGAACATCTCTGTATCTTAATATAATAATTATTGCGGGGCATTTATTGGTTATTATTATTAGTTGTTTCTCGCCCAGCTAAAATAATAACCGATTGTGGCTGGTCACGTGTGCTGCCTATTTCTTTATTGTGTCGACGGTTTTTTTTCCTTTGGGTTTTGTTCCACGGACCGCCGAAGGTTAGATTGAGATATTTTTGGGGCAAATTGCTCAATTAATGACGCCCTGGGTGTTATTGTGCCTTATTTATAGCCCCGGAGACCATTAAGCGCGGGATTTTGGAAACAGATTAGGCTTGATTAAGTTGGTCGTCAATGTACCAAAGTTATACATGGACAGTTAAATAATAAACATACATATTTACTGCGTATAATGGCACAGATAACCAACAAAAATACATGTTTTAAGAACCCCCTATATACGAGTATTTGAAAAATATATCCCCTCCGTACCGTGTCTCCTGATGAGGGAAGCTTTGCTTCCGAAACATGTTGATATTTATATATTATAGAGTGGTGTAAACAACCAACTTTATTAGTATGAGGAAGGCTTGTAAAGCCTGTAAAGTAAGGGTGTGGGTTCGAGTCCTGCCGGCGACATTTATCTTTGCTCGGAAGGTTTTTTCAATTTGGATGAGTGTTTCAGGCTAATAATTATTGTTTATAAAAATAATTGTTACCCTTTGCGCTATGCACAAAAATCATGTCTTAAAAACTTTAGTTTATCAATTAATAATTATACATCTATTGGTGAAAATAAATCCCTTCTTTTACGGTGCTAGAAAATCCCTCGATTTCCGATGCTGCACCCTCAGTGTACAGGGTACACATTTAGAAATTAGTATTTTTTTTTTATTTGGATGAAAATCAATAGTTTGCATTAAATTTTTACCTATCCAAATCATTTTATTTACTAAATTATTAGTAAAATATTCTGTATAGGTGCTGAAAACGAAACAAAACAAAACAAAAGGAAAAACACGCATGACGCCCATTATACGTCCATTACATCGCGACCGCGCATCGAGGCACGGTGAGCAAAACCCCGTACCCCTTTCCCTCACTATTGCACTACTCGACAAGTTATCAACGTACACAGACATACACTTATATTAATTATTTTTTTCCAGACCTCTCGACAAATCATTTTGTGCTGTGCGTTTCTAAGTATTTGAATTATTTTGTGCAATACGTAAATTTATTGCCGAGGAACACCTAAAATATTAACGGTATATTTACAGAGATATTGATATAATTAGAGACATGTCAAATCATTTGACAGCACCGGCGAGGAAGGGTTAGACAAATAAACAGTTCAATGGAAAATATCCGATTATAAAGCAACAAATTAAAATGTTATAAGTGACACATACTCGTACTTGGTTAAAGTATTTACTTATTTTTCAGTATCTGTAAAACAGTTTTATACTAATATATTGCAGAGATTAAGATACATTACAATAAATTATAAAAATAAAAAAAATATACATAAACAATTATTGTAAATAATAAATACTACAAATAATAAAACATTTATGTATTAATGATTTTAACCAATATTGAAAATCATAATCCGTATCAAGCATGCAAGAAGTGAAAGGTTGATAGGTGTTTTTATTGTTTAATTTTATGTAAATTTAATTTAATAATGTTATTATTAAGTCCTGCGATTATTTCTAGTTTGTATTATTGTTACATCTGTTTCACCGTTCAAGCCAAGGCCATTTTAAAACTGCGGTTAGTCCACATTGTGAGGACTTATTTATATGATTTTATTCACACCCACCCCATTCTAATTTGGACGGATTTTTACAAAATAATGATTTATTATCGATAAAACAGTTCTGTGAGGTTTTTACATTTATAATGTGTTTCCCCACATTTATATGATAATGTTTTCTTAATTGATTTATTTAAATGTGTTATATTGTTTTGATAATATGAACATACTGAGAAGCGGAGAATATATAATTTTCCTTACTTTATTCTTTAAAGTTATATTAGGATCATTCGTTTGTTTATTAACTTCTAATTGTTCAAGTAAATTTAATCTAATACCCTTTCTTTCTATATGTAAGGATTGAGGTGATAGGTAAAGTATAAAACGTCATGGGGGTAGTTTTATAGCTACTTTGTGACATATGTCAAAAGATAATAAAGAAAGAAAGAAGTATGGAGAGGTCTGGAAATTAATGATAAAGTGTGAAGACGAGAGCATAAAATTAGTATAATGAATTCTGCACAATATATGCACATTTAAGAAAATCTGTAAACATTAGTGTGGACTCGCTGAAAATTGCGAACTAAATTTAAAAAAATAACACAAAAGAATTATTCTAAGAAAGTTGGTTTCACCAACGCCCGCCATATTGAAATTGCATTTCTCTATATGTACAAGTGAATGTTTGTCTGTCTTCGATTTTCTCGAAAATTACTCTACCGGTTTCGCTGAAAATAGCACAGTTTGTTCTTATTAGTGCCGTAAAGGTTTAGAGAGTAGTTTGAATGAAATACATTATGTGAAACTGTTGCTATAACGTTTTAAAATTAGTATGAAAAATATTGAACCCGCCATGTTGTATTGAGGCTAGCCCATAGATATATCACTATGGTAAGCCACAGATTATATATTTAAAAAAAATGGTTTGCTTGGGTAGAATATTTTCAAAATCGAAAACACAAGCAGGAACGTACTTAACATTATCATTTAGATATTCGTTTGGAAGGATATAAAATAGTTGTCAGAAGGCATTACTTTCGCTGTCAAATCAATTACGGCAGAAAACAAAAAATGAAAATAGAGATAATGTGGTGTTTCTTCCACGTTTTATATCGCTTATAATGGTAAACATGACATGTATATATTATAGTTTGTTATTTGCATATCACTTTTTTACCAATATATTTTGTCTTACTTTTTTGGTACAAGTACCCTAAATAACATCAATTTATTTGGCGGATGGGCATCAAAGCAATAGGGTCACATTTCCCAAAAGCCACGTAGCACAGTGGCTCTCAATTTCAACAAGTCTCAAGCGCTGCTTAATTTGTTGATTCTAACCACCGATCCCTGTAATGTACCCTCGAGGCTGTTGTTGAGGAAAGGCACCGTCACCGCGAGCCCCGAGTAAAGTGAGCATCCTTCACGCCACCGCGAGGTAATTATGACGTTATTACTCGGTCGGGTATTACAAATACGATTTTAATAACAATAATCCGAATAATAAATTAGGATGCTGTGAATGATAGGAGGAGGGAAGCAAAACCAAAGGACTTTTAAATAAAAGTTTCTTAACAATAAGATTGCGTATTATATGACTTATGTAAAATGTTACTATTTAACAGCATATCTCTTAATATTTCACTAACTAACTAACTAACTAACCATCACGCCGTTTCCCCGCAGGGGTAGGCAGAGAGGACGGACCGCCAAACAACTCGATCTTGGCATAAAAGTTTCTTAACAATAAGATTGCGTATTATATGACTTATGTAAAATGTTACTATTTAACAGCATATCTCTTAATATTTCACTAACTAACTAACTAACTAACCATCACGCCGTTTCCCCGCAGGGGTAGGCAGAGAGGACGGACCGCCAAACAACTCGATCTTGGCATAAAAGTTTCTTAACAATAAGATTGCGTATTATATGACTTATGTAAAATGTTACTATTTAACAGCATATCTCTTAATACGTCACTAACTAACTAACTAACTAACCATCACGCCGTTTCCCCCGCAGGGGTAGGCAGAGAGGACGGACCGCCAAACAACTCGATCTTGGCATACGCTTCTTGCTTCATTCACTTTCATACAACGTCTCATACATTCTCTTCTGTTATTCCGACTTCTGACATGGCCCGACTCAAGTATTTGATTCACTTGATCGTGCCATGTCTTCCTCGGGCGTCCCCGGCTTCTTCTTCCTTTCACATTCGCGTCATATATTCTCCTTACACTCCTTTCTTCATTCATTCGCTCTACATGCCCAAACCATCTAAGCGTCCCTTTCTTAATCTTGCTCACCACGCTTACATCAGCCTTGCATTCTTTACGAATCTCAACATTTTTCACTCGATCATACATGGTTAATATGTCACTGTATGGTAAAAAGCCGTAAAAATTACATTTGTACTCTTTTTAAATAAAACTTTGTACAATGTAAAAGTGTAATTAATTACCCACTCAGTATAATATGACTCCGCGCAATATGACTATTTTATTTATGTATAAGTTGACTCTATCCAATGTGACTCTGTAAAATATATTCCTGTTTAACACGACTGTGTGTAATACGACATAACTTGCATTGCATTGACTCTGTATATTGTTTCTCCGTATAATATGACTCTAAGAGACTTATTCCCAACTCTACTGAGCAGATGCTGAGCCAATATTTTGCCTCAACACTGTTTAAATGCCCAAATACGCTCTTCCCAACGAATTTTTCGATCAAATTTACGATCAATGAAGGATACCGATTTTTGTGGATTAAGTTCCCCTCAACAGGTTGCTCAACAAAAAAGTATCAATGGGGTGAACAAATGTCAGTGAAATGTCAAACGTCATAACTTATTTTACTTATTATAAGCTACATTTTTTTATTATTTTTCACGAAAGATAAACGTCAAATGTCAAATTTACGTCTATGAAAGTGGGCGGGCATTATTTTATATTCGACGAAAGCGGGCGGGCACCTCCATAGACATTTTAGTATATAAAATGCCCGAAAACTTGATCAATCGAAAAGTTGGGAAGAACGGCAGTTGGAAATTTGTATTTAGAACTAGCAGATGTGTACCCGGCTTTGCTCGGGATTTTTTTTTAAATAAAGTTATGTAATTGTGAATTCTTACTTGTCATTAGGGTGCCATAATTGATTTGACAGCGAAATAAACTACCTCCAAATGAAGAAACGTTCATTTGAATATTTTATTTCATTCCAAACGTTTATTTTTTCAAAATATATCTAAATCATAAAGTTCTTAAGAAGGTCATTTCCATTTTGAAAATAGTCTACCCAAAAAAACCTTTTGAATATGGAATCTGTGGCTAACCAGAGTGTTATATCTATGGGCTAAACTAAATAAAACATGGCGGGTTCAATGTTTTTCGTACTAATTTTAAAACGAAGCTAAAAGAAGTCTAAGTATATGAATTATAAAATATATATCACAATGTATTAAAGAAGTATTTAATTCCCTTTCTAAACCACTAGAGCGAACGCGAGCGGCGAGCAGCGAAGCTCATGACTGTTAGTAAAAACCTAATAGCCTTTTAATATTTTTTCATGTATTAGCAAAAAAGCAGTTAAGTAGGTCACCTAATGTTTGTTTTATGAATTTTCGATTTCTATAATTTATTATGAAAATATTTCACCACGATCTATTAAAATGTATGAAAAAAACCAATTCACACAACGCGAGCCACTGGAGGCACTGCTGTAGCATGTTGTTATCTCAATGTATGGAAAGTATTAGAGGCTCGGTGTATTATCTGTTTTTCAGATATTTGCTTAAAGAGACTAGTGACCACCCAGGAGCATGCAGATCTATGTTTGCAACTGAGGTCGTTAACGTACAAACATACTTACAATTCAATGCAACTGTTGCCTACCCCTGGAATAGGATCAAGAAGTAATGACGACATACTCGGATAGGATATAACAGGCATGAAATGAGGAATTCCTTTACAAATCATTGCGGTTTAAGTCATTTTATCAGTGGTGGCCAAGATCGAAGTTTCATAATTTGTTGAGATGCGATTTTTGCAAAAATCCACAACAAATAACGAAATGCACGGAATCAGAAAGTTATTATAATTATTACATACATACCTAATTATCTAGGGCCATAGATTAAAAAAATACATACATGAAATTCCTTCCACGTAGATTTGAATGGAAGCCGGTGTAGCCTCTGACTTCATACCTTTTGGTTCTAGCCCGAAGAGAACCAATAAAAATTACACTGCCCGCATTGTATATTGCCATTCCGTTTAATCGAAACGAAATGATGATGAAATAATGTTTTTCATTAAAAATTTAAGGCCCTAATGGCCAGACTTTTCGATCACGAAACACGTCCGCATCGCATTTTTGTATGTAGGACATTTTAAGTGTTTTGCTTTTTTTTAATAATGTCTTTTGACAACAGTAAACGAATCGCAAGATACACAATTCATACGTAATGTATATTGTACATTTAATTGTAAAATAAAATAAAATAATAATTAGATGATTTATCTCAAGGGAGCTGTAAAAATATTTTTTCATAGGCTTTATCTTATTGTGTACATACTAATTAACTGACTAACTAACCATCACAGCGATTCCCTGATGGGGTAGGCAGAGAGAAAAAATTCGGTCTTGGCATACACTCTTTGCTTTATTCACATTCATACATCGTCTCATACATACTTTTATGATATTCATGATCGTTGACATGGCCCTACTTGAGTCGTTGGTCCACTTGATCGTGCCATGTCTTCCTCGGGCGTCCCCGACTTCTTCTACCAATTACATTTGTGTTATATATTCTTATTATGTATAGTGATAATCAAATCAGACCAATGAAACATAAACGTAGTGCTTATAAACGAGTAAAGCAAACCAGAACTTTTTAATGTCGAAAATATCGTTTCTTTCTTACCATAAATTTACTACCACCTTACTTCAGAGACAAACTACATTACAATTTAGACATTCGCACACACCATACAAGACAGAAAGAAGATGTACATAAAATTATTTTTTTTCAAAACATATCTAAATAATAAAGATTTTAAGTAGGTACTTGTGTTTTCCATTTTTTAAGTATTCTACCCAAACAAATCTTCTTCTTTTGAATATGTAATCTGTGGCTAACCAGATGGTATATCTATGGGCTAACCTCAATACAACATGGCGGGTTCAATGTTTTTCATACTAATTCTAAAACGTCATCGCAACAATTTTACATGTTGGATTTCATTCAAACTACTCTCTAAACCTTCCCGTCATTAATAAAAACAAACTGTGCTATTTTCAGCGAAATCGGTTGAGTAAATTTTGAGAAAATCGAATACAGACGGACAGACAGACAGACGGACATTTTAATTTAAATAAGCCGTATGTAAATTAAAATGTTAAAAATATTTATGAGTCATTTTGCACTACATGAAGTGGAATTATTTTAAGTTTAATAAATAAAACCACGGCCTATCAAAATTAAGTAATTTTTTCCGTGTCCTACGCCCCTGGTAATACAAGATTTATCCTCTTTTAATTGCAGACCCCGTGGAAGAGGAAGGGTTGGTTTACACAAAGGAGTACGTCATCAGATCAGTGTGCCCCGATGACGAGTGCATATCCCATTTTGAATCCGTCATTTTCGATTACTTTTTTCGAAAATCATCCCGCTTCTTAGAAAATCACACGGCGTCTCCGTCCGTGGAAGGAGACGATGTTTGTACCAAGGGTCTATTAAAACTAATCGATTACGTTGGATTTTTTGCTACTGGATTGAATGGAGTAAGGTTTAGTATTTCAATGACATTCTAGCCCCGTCTAAAGACCTCTTAATTTGTGTACTCTTGACACAATGGTGTTTGACTAAACTTATTCATTAGAATTATATGTTTGTTATTGTTGGCAGGGTTACGTCATAAAATTACGCATGCGTGAATTTCACGTACCATTAATATTACACAGCCACCAGAATTACACACGGACGGTATAGAGTATTTTCATGAACTATTGATAACGTTAAAAATGGGCGAAAGATTTAAAGTTAATATTTTTGGTTCTGAACACCTTACTACAGATGTGTAATTTTGGTATTTTCATTCATAATTACTGATTTTAAAAACGATATAAAACTGCAGATTCCAAAACGGTTCGAACTGGCTAAAACGTCATTATGATGTAGATAACGCCACTGGCTAGTAAGACGGCTGTCACCGACGTTGGTCTGCGTGACGTCAATGACGCCATATTAAATTAAAAGCGAACATGTCGTTTTGGTGGCAAACCAAATATTCACATTTTAAATGGTTATGGAAAATTTATTCCTAAACATAAAAAGTCCATCGTTATCGTTATTTTTTTTCTTAAACTTGTGAAAATACCTTATTATACATGGACGAAATTATAAATCGATAGAATTATATCTACTTTAATTGGTGACGGGATAATTCAATACACATATGAATCGGTACACTTTATATAAGTGATATAAAGTCATTTAAAGTAAGAAAAAATACTTGCCTGAAAACCTAATTTAACCTAACCCAATTAACCCCTTTTTAAATTAAGTAAAATAAATTAATAATACAAAAGTTTAATTAGGTTAGGTTAGATTAGGTTTTCAAAATTGTTTTTTATTCGTACTTTAATTACTTTATATCACTTTTATATCTTTAAAATTGATACATGTGTTAAATTGTTATGAAAAACTTCAATAAAAAATTAAAATAAAACAAACAAACAAATGTGACGAAACACCTGCCTACTTTAGTTTTTTGGCGATAGTTTTAAAATAACAGTTGCGTCATTTTTTGTTAAATGAACGCTTTAAAGAATAGTTTCTAAGGTCACGTGCTTTAATGTGTGATGATTTTTTTTCATAGATTTTTCAAAATTTTTCGATTATCTTTATTTTTTTTTTGTTGTTTTTACATATGAAAAAATAATCTTTTTTTTATTTTTTTTTATTATTTTATTTAACTAATATCAATTTATATGCATACAATTTCTAAAACTGTATATAACAATTAAAATAAAAACGACCGGTCAGTGGCTGAGTTGGCATCGCGTGTGGATCCCGCAGGCATCGTGGGTTCAATTCTTCGGCTAGCTAAGTCCTCTATTACAACACCAGCAACATCTTCTGCTTGTTATGATGGCAGTGGAAGATTTTCAAATATTGTTCGCTTATTCTTAGTCTGGAAATGTTGTTTTCCTGTAATAATATGGAAAAAAATAATTAAAATAAGAAAAAGGTTGGAAAGTACCTGGTTATTTAGCTTATGTGACCAAACACGGCTGAAGCAGCTTTTCCATTCTGAGTTTTCCGAACTTACAACCAGACTACAACTCAAATTAGGCAGGCCGTTATGCCACGGATGCGGTCTTTGTTTTGAAAAAAATACAAACAAAAACAACCATATTTCCAAATAAGCTCGCTTTTTCAGAGCCAATCTCACACGACTCGGCGTATGACATTTTTCGTTACAAAAAAGGACAGAAGATGTTATCTTCACAGCGCTGATAGCTGAGAGCGTCACAAGATAATGTCGGGAGTACGCGGCGCGCATCGTAATGGTCGAGAAGTGGATCGCCGCTGCGGACGAGTATGTAAAACGGGCTTTGCGAAACGTGTAACGTGACTGTTGGTATTTTAGCTTTGACAGATGCTTATTGATCCAATTTAACTTATCTACACTTTAAAGCAGAAAATCTATGTTCTTGAAGTAGCAAAAACTTTCGTACGGTACCAAATTAACGTGGTGTTTCCGGCTCGTAACAACAGTTGCAACAATTATTACAGTTTAATTCGAGAGACGCCATATTGTCTGCTATATTAAAAAATTCTAATCAAGTACCCACCTACATTTTTTTTAATGTGTATATCTACCGCACAAGAGTGCTTCTCAGCTGCTCCCCACTGTACAGAGCGACAGGGACTATGGCATTCCCAATCGGGGTATGTTGTGAGGCTGAAGGAAGCGAAGGAGCGAAGAAGATGGGGATTGAAAAGGTTGCGTGGAGTTCAGGATGCCTATTCTGGTTCTTTTAAAGAAAATTCCTTTTTATTTTCCTTAGGCCTAAAGACAATTTGCTTAACTGCGACTACGATTCCAGAGTGGAAAATACTCTCAGTATCGCCCTGGTGAAAGACCACCATTCAGAATTGAAACGTTGCTTGAAATGGCTTTTAGCCGTGTTTAGTGACCAGATCTGAATAGCGAGGTATGTCCCCACCTTCCCCTCCCCTTCTACTTCCCCTCCCCCAATACCTTCAGCCTCACAACATTCCCCAATTGGGGATGCCATAGTGTCTCTGGCTCTAAGCAGTTGGGACTCTTGTGCGGTACATGTAAAAAAAACGATTACATTTCAATGAAAATACATTTTAAAGGAGTTTTTTTAAATTTAATTATTACAGTAAAAAAAAAGTATATATATATATAGGTGCATCACACATTTAGTTTATTATTACTTATTTTACACGTGTAGTTTATTATAGTTTTTAGAATTTAAATCACTTTTATCTGACATTTCGGGCTTTTGGCATAGGTACTTTACAAACATCGCAATTTCGTTAATTCGGTTAATTTAATACCATTATTATGTGACAAATTACCCATTAATAATGTTTAAAGTCAATGCGTAGATAATATTGAGTTGAAATAATATTGAAAACTACGCATATATCGATATTTTTAAAAAATGTCGTTTGCTGAATGACAGCTGTCATGCGAGAGAACCGGAACCATAGCTAAGCAAAAAGTCTTTGAGTCTAAGGAAAGGACATGGAATTTTCCTTAAAACGAACCAGCATAGACCTCCCCGGTCACTAAGCACGGTTAAAATCATTTTAAAGAACGTTTTTATTCTGAATGGTGGTCTTTCTCCAGGGCTACTGAGAGAATTTTCTACTGTGAATGTACAGTAGATTCATTTCAATGATATTCTTGCTTGTGTAGTAGCTACGGGGTAAGAGGGGACAGCGAGCGGGTGTTCCAAACTATATCGAATCACTTTGTACTATTGTTTGTGTCCACCACTACACAACCAAGAATCTCTTTAAAATGTTTTTACTGTACATAATATACTCACGTACGTAATAAAAAAAGCGTTTTTTTATAAATATCTGTGACGTGCTACACCTATTTTTACTTTACAGAAACCCTATACAGGGTGCTCTGAGAGAAATAATTTCCCTCAAGGCCTATATCATCTTTAGGAATACTGTGTGGAGGATCTTCTAGAGGATAGGAAGGAGTGAACCTTCGTATTGAAGAGACCCTTATTGTAGGAGGGAAGAAACACAGGAGGCCGGTAAATCATCCCACAGCCGAGCTGTTGAATACAATAATGAGTCGTAGAAGCGACCCGTTCTCATGTGATAAATGTCAACCGTGTACAAATGATTGACGGGCGTTTGGCGTATTTTCGGATTGTCCACCGGTGCCGAGGGGCTCGGAGCATCTTCCTTTGAGATACCGGTAGAACAAGAACAGCATCCCCACCCGACGTCTGTACTCCAAATATTGCAATCCGTTTGTTGATAGGCGAATCTATCAAACGGACCGGCCGTTTCTGCACAAAGTCAAGGATTTTTAAAGATATTTTGGGGCTCCCTACCAGAGGTGGCTGCCAAATTCTACAGTAGGGTGCATTTGCAATTTGTACGGGGTGAGAAAATGTCTACTATTAAAGTATCTGCGGGCTTTGTACGGCTTCTGAGAAGCTAACCTTACCCTAGCTTCGATGGAGCCCCAATACCTGATCTGGTTACACCGAGCTTATAAGTAGAGAGCTTGTTGGGAAGATTACTTCCAATAAGATTGTCATTTCGATCCCTTTAAGACGTAATCAGATATGATTGGGTCTATGAAACATTAGATTCGATGTTATTTTTAGCCCAAGAGGAAACCCTCTAGAGGTAACCGTCCATTCTGCTGCAAAGCCCTCCGAGCCGTTGGAGTTTGTGTGCCCTTTGGGGTTTGTCAAACAAAAAGCTATCATGGACTGAACTGTCAACCGCGTAACAATAAATTGGTGCATATTTCAAGAGGTCATTGTACAATAAAAACAAACTCGGCGATAGAACCGATCCCTGTGGGACGCCAGAATTCATTGAATGCGAAGAAGAGATGAAACCGTTAGCACCTATATTGTGATTAAGCCATGTAAATTTTTAATGCAATTTAGTACATTCATTTCCAGCGAATACGTTTCTCCATAGCATTTGGTACTTTAATTTAATTAATGCTGCTTTTTACTAAAAGCACAAGTTTCTATGGTGTGGGTCAGGACTGCCTCTTGTCAAATCATATAAAGTATTCTATTTATTTTTTATTATTTATTTATCTTTATAAAACATAATATATAAGAGATTGATCGATATCTGTCGCACTGGAAAATTCCTGTTTCGAGACATACGTAGGTACATAAATTACATAATGAGGTGAAATAATACGGTAATGAAATGTTTTTTTGTTTTAAGTTAATAGATATTTAAAAAGCATAAAGTTAATTTAATCCTAATACGTGAACAATAATAAAAATGAAGAAAAGAATAGTGAAATAAAATTTGTCTAAGAACATAGATTTTATTATATTGTTTATGTGTATAAATAGAGGTTAGATTGTAAATGATATTTTCGATGTTTTATAATCCAGGTAAGAGAAAATATTTATAAACATAGGATTTCATATGTCTGGAGACAAATATTCAAAATTGGAATAGGAACGAGTATGTATGTATTTTACCGTAGTTAGAATAAACACGTCTATGTATAGAGTTGATAAACCATCGAGAAGAGTGTAGACAGGAATGAGACTAAACATTTCGAACAGAAATAATGCTTGTAGGATGAGACTAAATACAGTAGTACCTCTACACCAGTAAACAGAACGATCATTCATTTATTATTCAAGAAGGTACCTTGTTGTTGAAATTTTCAAGTGATGACCCTCAAGATGAAAAAAATCGATTATTATATTATATACACATTTGATAAGTGAAGTGCTCTCCAATATAGTTCGTTTTAATTAATATAAACATAAATATTTTTTTATTGCTACTTTATTATAAAAAAAATAGAGGCAATATTCAAGATGTGACGCTGGTGTATAAGCCATAATTAGTTGCCACAGATGTGATCAAAATAATACCCGCTTATGTACGCTAGATGTAGTCATAATTTAATATCAAATGGTACGTCTCTTTTTTACTCAGTGTCGCTTTTCTCTGAAGTGCGTTTGGGAAGTGAACTCCGATAAGAAAAAATAAACTTGTATCATATCTTTAATAAACTTTAAATATCGCGCTATCCAAATTCTGTGTTAAAAAACCGCCCGTCCGAACTGTCAATACTGCCCGAAAGCGAGTCCCAAATAAATTTCACGCGTGCTTTATGATATCAGCACCTATGAAATATTATATTCTAAGAAACAGTGGCAAACCGTGGCGCTTCAGTGGCAAACCGTGGGAGCGTGCAAGCCTTGAGGCCTTCTTAGACGATACTTTTTTTCATACCGATCACCATACGGGAGCCACTTCGGAAGCCATAGAGAAAAAAATTTGCTTTACACTATCATTATTTTCATACCTACAATTTCATACATACTTGCACATGTAGTTGCCGTTAAAGGAGAAAGAACATTTTGGGACTGTGCTTAATCGTCAAAAAATGGCAGCACTTTCACAAAATGTCAAAAAATTATTTCAAAAATTTACGCGAAATTCACAATACCGAACAGAAACACGGGTTCATAATCAATTTAAATACAGTCTAATCTACATTTAATCTTTTTGACAATGTTTTAAATTATATTCCTAAATAAACACGCAACATTTCCACTAATATCCATGTCATGTACTCATATTATATTATATTATGCACATGTTTATTATGTATCACGTAGATCAGGCTAGTACTATTTTTAATTTAAAAAAAAGTATTATCTACAAATTAAAAACCTTTCCCTTTATAACTTCTCTGTGTCATGCACTTATACATTATCATACATACACACATATCATAAATATGTTACACTTATATACAAACTACGGATCATGTTTTTTTTTTTGTTACTATATAAATAATGAACTGAATAATAAAATACATGTTTTGGTACTGTTCATGGACAATTCAAAGGCATTTGATACTATAGACCCGATGAAATTGTTAAATATTTTGGAGGCAATAGGGGTAAGAGGAAACTTTCTCAAACTATTCAAAAACTTCCTAACCAACCGCCAAATCCAGGTAAAATTATCAGACAAATTTAGTAAAAGAAGAAATGTCAAAACAGGAGTTCCACAGGGGTCAATTTTAGGTCCAACGCTCTATATTATCTTTGTATCACTTATGAACAAAATATTCTCGTTTGTTAAACATTATGTATACGCTGATGATACAGCACTTATAATATCCCATGAAAATTTGGATACTGCAATAAAATTGTTACAGCTAGACATTTCTTTATTAAAATGGTCACATGACTCTGGTCTAATAATCAATGCTAAAAAACGAAATTGATGCATATCAGATCCCCGCATGCTAGGTACAGCGAGGCACATGTAATCATATCCCATTCACAATAATACCAAACAGCCCTGCGCGTGTACAAGTATCGAATTAGTCAACCAGTACGTGTATCTAGGTGTTACGGTGGATTGTAATGTGAAATGGGACGTACAAATTTCCAACCTCTGTAAGCGACTTCGAGCCATTGTAGGAAGACTCCACAAGGTAAAATTATATGTGCCTATAAAAACTATGAAACTAATTTATTTGTCTCTAGCAGAATCGACTATAAGGTATGGTATAACTTTTTGGGGACACTCCTGTAAGACCAACATAAAACATTTACAGCTGATTCAAAATGCCATGGTAAAATTGCTAGTAAGTAAAACAGTTTTTAAGCAAAGGCGAGACATTGATATCATGTACAAATCAATTAATGTATTACCTGTTCGTGGTCTTTTGTGTCATAAAATTCTATTGCAACATATATCTGAAAGTCCGTATAAGGCAGTGGTGGATCATGTACACAATACACGTTTCACACAAAATATGGGAATGATAGTGCCAATATTTCAAAATAAATATGGTCAACGAACCCTTGAATACATTGTACCATTTATATTTAACAAATTGCCATACGAATTTAAAAACAATTGTCCTATGATGAAATTCCCACTGATGTTAAAGTGTTGGCTTTTGGAAAGTAACCTTGTGTATTGATGGTAACAAATATGACGGTCTCCTTGGTTGTATAGCTCCTAGATAACTGGTGTATTTACTGTTACGGTGATACTATTATATTTAAGTCTATCCTCATTGTAACCAACCTGTACTGCTGTTTTATGTATATTTTTTTTTTTTTACAGTAACTCCACACAGGAGACCAAGGAGGAAACAATTTCCCTCAAGGCCTATATCATCTTTGGGGATGCTGTGTGGAGGATCTTTTAGAGGATAGGAAGGAGTGAACTTGGGTCTTGAAGAGACCCATGTTATAGGATGGAGGAAACACAGAGGCCGGCAGATCATTCCACAGCCGAGTTGTTGAACACAAGAACGAGTCGTGGAAGTGACCTGTTCTCATGTGACAAATGTCAACCGTGTGCAAATATTGGGCGCGCGTTTGGCGTGTTTCCCGACTATGCACCGGTGCCGAAGGGATCAATGACGCTAGTTCCTCAGAGCAACTTCCATTAAAATACCGGTAGAACAAGGACAGTATTCCCACCCGACGTCTGTGCTCCAAAGATTGCAACCCATTTGTTAAGATAGGCGAATCTATCAAACGGACCGCCCGTTTCTGCACAGAGTCAAGGTTTTTTTTCAGATATTTTGGGACTCCTGACCAGAGGTGGCTGCCAAATTCTACAATGGGGCGAACTTGCGATTTGTACAGGGTCAGCAGTTGTGTACTATTAAAGTATCTGCGGGCTCTGTACAATACGCCCAGCTTCTGAGAGGCTAACTTTACTCGGGTTTCGATGGAGACCCCATACCTGAGCTGATCACTTAAGGTTACACCAAGCATATCAATGGAGGGCTTGTTGGGAAGATTACTTCCATTAAAGGAGACTAGATTGTCATTTCGATCCCTTTTAGACGTAATCAGACATGATTGGGTCTTTGAAACATTAAATTCGACGAGGTTATTCTTACCCCAAGAGGAGACCCTCTCAAGGTAAGGTATATATGTATATTTTTTTAAATTTTTTATTTCTTAATTTATTTAATACTTACAGATGCTTTGATATTTCTGATATTTACGTAATAGTTATATTTTTGTAATATTAATGTTTTCATAATGTTGATATTTTTAAAAGTATTGATGTTTTTATAATATTGATATTTTTATAATATTGATACTTTTATAATATTGGTACTTTTTTAATTTTGATTTTTTTTTTATGGTATTGACATTTTTATAATATTAATTAAATCGGTATTATAAAATTGGACTCTAGTATCTCAACAACAAAACTGTAATGCTTTTACCATTATTTTTTCTCTTTAATTTTTTTTTTCAACTTATGTACATCACAAGATGCATGCGCCTAAATATAATAATTTTGCCCTACATTTGTGTGATGATTGTAATTTATTGTTGTATTATATTATATTGTTGAAATAAACTCCTGCTGACAAGCTACTTGCAGTGGCTTAGCGGGTATAAGTTCCCACTGTATATAATTAATATTATACAATAAAAAAAATAAAAATTAAAGCCTTTTTTTTCTTCCTGTACACAAAATCATTTAAATGTTAAAATATGTAAAAGCCGATTGGGGCGTTAATAAATAAATAAATAAAATAGGTAACGTTAAAGATACGTAAAAGAATGACAGCGGTCGTAGAACGTGCGCTAAACTAAACGTGCAAAATTTCCACATAACATATTTAAGAAAACAATGACAGATGAAGACAGCTGATGGCGACATAATGTTCACCATCTTAAACTGGACGAAATCCTCATCATTTTTCCACAGAAAAAGACAACCCATGAGCAATCTGGATGAAAAAAAGTATCGTGTAGGAACGTCTTTAGGAGTTTATTAGCTACCCGGGTGCGTGCAGCGACTATGGTATTTGTTAATTACAAATGTGTACGGAATAGTATTTATCAATAGATTTTATCTCTGATTATCGCGTTAAGTTGTTGTCAAAATAAGTTAATTAAGTACTTAAAGAATGGAGGAAACTCCATTATCGGAGGACTGAACGCGGTTGGCTCAAACAAAAAGTTGTCAAAAGAAGCGAAGCTAGCAGTCCTCAATGGAGTGCTGATACCAACTCTGATATATGGCAGTGAGGCACGGAACTGGAAGAGGAAGGATGAAAGTAGACTGTATGCTGTAGAAATGAAATCTCTGAGACAAATGTGTTGTAAAACCATGTATGGTCCTGTGAAAAATGTAGATATTCGTAAAGAATGCAAGGCTGATGTAAGCGTAGTGAGCAAGATTAAGAAATGGACGCTTAGATGGTTTGGGCATGTAAAGTGAATGAACGAAGAGAGGAGTATAAGGAGAATACATGACGCGAATGTGAATGGAAGAAGAATCCGGGAAGACATGGCACGATCAAGTGAATGAAATACTCGAGTCGGGCCATATCAGAAGTCGGAATAACAGAAGAGAATGTATGAGGCGTTGTATGAATGTGTATGAAGTTAGAAGTGTATGCCAAGATCGAGTTGTTTGGCGGCCCATCCTCTCTGCTTACCCCTACGGCGAGACGGCGTGATGGTTGGTTAGTTAAAGTACTTAAAAAATATTACTTTTAAGTTAAAAAAACGATCAGTTTGTATAATACTACCAACTTTTGAGATACTGAGAATAACGATACAAAGATATTATTCTTATCAGAACCTTCTCACTCTCCGTTCAAAGGAGTATTTTGTCAAAGCAGACACATATATAACATATAAGTATACATTTTTCTTAGTAACCATAACCGCTATCTTTTTTTTGGTGGTATGCAATATTTGTCCACTCAAACCAATAAAAAAATGTCTATGGATGAGTCAATTATTTCAAGAATGTTGGGCTACCGAAATTCTGCAAGAGCATAAAAAATATTTGGATTTCCTTTAAACCCCACTGTGGTCCGGGCGTCCTTTCACATAGCCAACCTTCGTCTATGGAATTTTATGTGAAAATGTCATTACAAAATTGCGGAATGTTCGTCTGCACATTCCGCGTAGCGAGTTAGCAAGGAGAATCTCACATCAGAGGGAAGCTACCTGTGTCAAGCTCAGGGGACATATTTCATGAAATTTCCCTTCGGCTCTTTCACATAGCTGGGAGTCACGGGGATCGGGAGGGTGGAAGAGGCGGAGCGGAAATTCCTCATAAAACTACGATTTTCAAATTCGGCGTAGACAGATTTACCAGGACCGTGCAGGCGCTTCAATAATTTTTTAAAAAAAATCCTGAGTCAAAGAGTCCTGACTGCTTCCAACCTTCTGGATCCAATGAAACTATGGCATCCTGAATTGAGGTATTTTGAGAGGCTGAGAGTAGTGGGGAGGATAATGAGGTAAGAAAGATGAAGGTGGGGAAGTACCTAGCTATTCAAATCTGCTCACCAGAAAAGGCTAAAACCATTTCAAGCAACTTTTCGATTCTAAATGGTGGTCTTATACTGGGGCAATACTGAGAGTGTCTTCCACTCTGGTCGTAATCAAAAGTTTTAGGCAGAAAAACCGTGACAGAAAGTCTCACTAAAAACTCGCGAATAGTGAGTTATTGTCGTGAAATTTTCCCCGCTTTTCCGTCTGGAGTTTTTAACGTTTTTATTTCAGCCTCTCAGTCTGGGGGACTTTGATTAAGATTCTTTTTTTGGTTCCATATTTGAAAATAATTTACTTAAATCAAAATGCATAAGAGTCAAAAATAAATAGCTGCAGACGGACCCGAATATGAGAATGCTGAATGACTTATAGCTTCTGAATTATTATGCTTTCAGCAACGCTGTGCGTGATCAAACGCCAGTTTAAATACACGAATGGCATTTAGTTTTCGGTTTTGCGAGCAAAATATGTTGCGCATTTACCTTGTTTCAGAGCATTTTTGGAACTATACATCTTCGTATTAACAGGCTTCCTGACTGCTGTAGTGAACAGATAATATCAAGAAGTGCGATATTTAATGATTTGAAAGAAAACTCTTGTCATAAATATGCATTATACCTTTTTACTTCTAAAAAGAACACCGACCAAACAAAAAACGATAAAAAGTATTTTCAATTATTGATACTGACAGTCCGTGGTGGAATTCCACTATACTTTACCCGTGTATGGTAACCAGATCTGGATAACTAGATAAATCCCCACCTTCCTTTTTCCTTCTGGATAACTAGATAAATCCCCACCTTCCTTTTTCCTATCTCCTTCCCCTCCTTAATACTTTTAGCCTCACAGCATACCACACTACAGTATACTCGTATATACAATTTTTTGGTTATAAGGGGTTGTAAACTATGATTTTATATAATTTTTGTTAATTAGTATTACTATATACTGATTTTACATACCGTAGAATCAGGATGAAAAGTGTACCAGTCTGAGGATGGCCATGATAGGTTACAACCGGTCTGGTAAAAAAATTTAAAGTTGCGAAAGTTTTTAAATTGTTTTAATAAACCAATAAGATTAAAATAATTGGTTAGA
This sequence comes from Halesus radiatus, assembly GCA_022606495.2. Classification (NCBI taxonomy): domain Eukaryota; kingdom Metazoa; phylum Arthropoda; class Insecta; order Trichoptera; family Limnephilidae; genus Halesus; species Halesus radiatus. Next base: position 8,752 of record JAHDVE020012285.1, on the reverse strand, counting down.
TCAGTTAAAGTTATTTTTTTTAGTTCGTGTTTTTTTTCACTTTTTCAATGTTTTGTTGACAAGTAACCGATTTAAAATTAGTCCGAGCCACCTCTGGTAATTATGAACAGTGTCAGAACATCCATCGTACACCGCGAGGCAGGCCGGGGAGGGCCAGGGAGCAGGGCCGGCGCGGTGGGATAGGGCAGCAATGCGCCCGTCATGTCGCCTCTCCCCGAGGAATTCGCGCAAAGCTGCAGAAGCGGACCTCCTCGCCGTGGGAAGAAGGCAGCTCCGTCAGCCGCGCATAACTCCGGCTACTCTGGATTTCACGAGGAACGCTAATCAGCCGCGTCGGAGGAATGCGAAAACTCGAAAATTTCATCCGCGGGACATCTTGTTGGGCATTGTAGAAGTTTTTTGCACATTTTTTAATATAAGAGAGAATTCCCTCTCAGTAAGAAAGTTTTCTTAATTAAAAACACGATTCTTTATTTATAATCGTAGATATTACGTCAGTTGATGATAACACTCTTTCGGATTGCGCTTCTATGGATGCGCATACTTTATATGTTTGTGTAAGTACCGCACAAAAAACTAATGACATGTATATTTTAACGCGGCATCACGTTCATTGGTCAAATGCATCGTATATGTAGTTTCGTATTGCAGATCTATGAACCGGTAAATGCAATCTTTAGCCATACGTTGTAATAATAAATTGTAGCGATAAGATACAGCATTGAAAAAAAATGTGTTTGTACAGCACCCTATAGGTGATTTTTTACTAAAACGGCACTATAAAAATCATCCACGTATTATTATTAATATTATTAGTAAGAGTTCCAACTATGCATCCCCAATTTGAATATGCTATGAGGAGGACGATTGGGGAGGGGAATGGGATGGGGAAGAGGAAGGTAAGGAAGTATCTGGCTATTCAGATATGCTCATCAAATACGGTTAAAACCATTACAAAAACAATTTGAATTTGAATTAGATTGTTTACTTTTCTTGTTTTCTCCATCAGGAGTAATACTGAAAGAAAGAAAAAAAATATGAAGATAGCTTCGCTTTCAAAACATGTAGATATTTAATTCATTTACTAATAATGACGCCGCAAAGTGAAAACCAATCGTTTGAAGAAATTTTACATAAATAATTATTTAAATAAATACAATGATGTAATACCATCCCCAATAACATGTGTTTTCCAATATTATGTCTTCTGGGTGCAAAACTGCATATATAAATATCGCTAATAAACTGAGTTAATCCTAAATTGCCTGTCAGGTAAGTATGGTCCTGTATAATATTATCTGTCCGTACATAATATGAAAAGCATTTATATTTTAATGCGGCATCACGTTCATTGGTCCAATGCATTGTACATATAGTTTTGTATTGCAGAACGATGAACTGGTGGATGCAATCTGTTGGTCATAGGTTGTAACATAATAATAGTTTTCCTATAGTTAGTAATTTGTATTAATATTTAAACGCCCAGAGGGCTTTATCATTTTTAAATCACATAAAAAATAAATATAGAACATTATAAAATAAATTAGAAAGAGAATTAGAAAAATTTAATTGAACAGCGCCTTTGTGAGATTTTTTAGAAAAACGGTGATATGCAAATCATTCAAATTTTATTATTATTATTAACATTAGAGGAAGCGGGTAAGTAAAATCAGAAGAAGAAGATGAAGGTTAGAAAGAACCTAGCTATTCAAATCTGGTTACTTTAGTCATAGTTCTACTCCGATCAGCCTTTGGTCAAAAGCTATATTTAGTACTTGATAGGAATCTAATAATTTAATTAAAATTTACTGTATTTCATTCATATGCTAAGTTATAAGAACCCTAAGTATTTATTCATATTAAAAAAATATATATTTAAACAACAAGGTTTCGATTTCCAATGTCTAATTTCGTGAGACGGAAAAAAAATCCAAAAGTTGCACGGGCGATATAAAGTACCAACTGTTTTTACAACAACGGTACATAATTGGAAAAAAATCCTTGAAATTTTCTTACCGTTTTCTTTCGTATCACTGAAAACGTAATTGGTTCATAATGTTCGAGGCTTCCTTCATCCCATCAATTGGGTTGCAAGAAGACGGTTGGAACCCAAAATTAACTGTCTGGGAAAGCTACAAGAATTTACTGGGTGCCTTCATTTCATTCACGTTTAATTTTCATGTGGAGTTGAGAAATTAATCAGATTCTTGTTTACTTTTTTTCGTTGAATATTTTTTTCTCCCAATTAGCCAAATTAGGTGATGACAAGTGGAAATCCATTAATAAAGACGGCTGAGTAAGAGAATTACTCTGTTATGCCTTCCAGTATAAAAATAATACTCTGATTATCTCAATTTTATGTCTTGAATCCGATTCAATTATAAATCTCTTAATTCAGCATGAATCATTATCAGTATGAAACCGTGTGAACAAAAGTGTTGCAAGCATCATTCATCCATCCTAACACTAATCTCATCTACGCACAACGCTAGCGGCGCCCCGCCTTTGTTTCTACCTACATACCAAACAAATAGGTATCATTGGCACCGTGAAGTTGAAGGCGACAGACTATATATCTTCTATCATCTATCATGTGAAACAGTTCTACATAGACTTTCCACAACAAGAGTAAAAAGAAGAAAAATATTGGTGTACTGTAATCATTTATAGCGAAGAAAGGGAATACGTATACACACATCCCTAATAATGCATGCAGATGGCGATAATTAAAATATTTTTGAGAAAAAATACTTTATGCACTTAATGCTTCTAAATTTTTTTTTAAATTGTTTGTTGGAGGGTGTACATACGGAAGATGAAATGAATTAAATTGTTATTGTACATTTAAAGTTTAAGTCTATCAAGAAACTTATAAAAATACTATATATGGTACTTTTACAAAAATATATTGTATTTTTTTTAAGTTTCTTGTAAAACACGAGCTTTAAATCTATACAAACTATTTATTCTAGTTCATATTCCGTGTGTATATCATCAGATAAACAATTCATTTCAATATTTAAAAGCATTACGTGCTAAAAGTACTTTCACCTAAAATATTTACATTAGCGTCTTACGTATTATTGAGTGCGCATTACGTTTCGTTTAGCCTTAAACCACTTTATTTCACAATATTTATCGACCTGCTTCATAAGTAGTACCATTCCGTCTTCAGGACAATATTAAAACTAACATAAAATATGAAATTCCCATGGACATATTTATATTTAGGTATTGGAGTGGGAGGTGAGCAAATTATTAATTAAAAAAGGCTATTTCATGCATTTTTATGATATCGGAGATGACAGCTGGATTGCGAGAATTTCCACGAGTATATACGACGACCGGCAACCTCATGATGTCCGTTATTACGCCAACTGACACTAATACGCATGCGAAAATATATGCCTATTTAAATAGCGTAATAGCAATATTCTCGTCGTTTTTTCCTTCGCGTATGATAATGCCTCCGTTGAGATTGCAGTCTGCAGGCGGCCGTCAAGCCGTGGGAAATGCCACAGAGGACTGTCCATCGTGTTGAAACAATGTTAGCGGGTAATTTGTGGCTATTATAAACCAGAATCCTCATCTTAAAGCTTTCCTCCGTCTGATGGAGCGACAAACAAATGTCGGATATGCTATCACTATAATATTACATATATACGTAGGCGAGTCCACCAATAATGATCTGAAAAAATATTTTAAAAGAAGTGTTCCCTATCCTACAACATCTTTTAACCCTTTGATTCTAGTCGTTCCGTATCGGGAACCAAATGACGGTTCTCATAATACCCATTCTATCTCCCTCTCTCTTAAGATCAGACAATTGTTTTAGAAAGAGAGAACTCCAGATCTCGCTTTAAATCATATTCTGATAGTAGATCGAAAGTGCACTCTTTAACAGTATTTCCCGCCATATACTCCTAGTACTTGTTTAATAATATTACTTGGCTAATTCATACGGCACCATTTTTGAATGAAATATCACCTCAGAGGCACTAAAATACAATCCTTGTATTTCTTTGAGCATAACATTTTTTTAAAAATCCTTTCAAATCTATTCAGGGATATTTATTGCATCAAGTTGGAAGTTAGATAATTAAACAAAAATAAAAAAATATTAAATTTTTAATAACAATTTTGTTTAAACCGCTATATAAATATTGAAACATTTTTGGATTGGAGACTTCTAGAAATTTTAACACTACAGTTAGAAAGCGCCTAAGGTGTTTGAGTAAAAATAATTATTGTGGATTTGCCAACCGCATTTCGGAAACAAATAATTATTTTGACATAAGTGATGGTTTAATAATTTTACATACACATAAAACTAGTTTACAATTATTAGATAAATTTGAAATTTTATAAATTAGAAAATGTGTTTATAGTCAATTGAAACGAAACGGATTGAGGTAGCTGTAGCTTAGTGAATTAGACCGCAAGATTCTGGATAAACCGCGTAGTCCTGGATGCTAGTACCAGCTCTTACCGTTACCCTATTCTTTTTTGATTTCGCATTAATTGAAGAAGAAATTTAATATGTTTACTCAGATTACAAAGCATAGTTGCGTTTAGCTGATCGTTATCTTCAATTTTTAAATTCTTTGATTTGTGAAAATCATATAATTTTAACGCGCCCAACATGTGCACATAGTTGACATTTTCCACGTGAGAACGGGTCGCTTCTACGACTCGTTCTTGTGTTCAAAAGCTCGGCTGTGGAATGATATGCCTACCTCTGTGTTTCCTCCCTCCTACAATATGGGTCTCGTCAAGACCCAGGTTCACTCCTGCCTATCCTCTAAACGACCCTCCACACAGCATCCCCAAATATGATATCTATAATAAATAAAAAAATCACTAAATGAAGTACGCAAAAATTATGTCCCATTACTATGTATTAATACAGAAATTAACGTTCTGACTTTATCTTGTAATAAGGATCTCCAGTTAAAAATATAATGTTGCTAAAAATACGTATTCATATAGATCAGAAAACGCCGATTCTGAATATATAACTTTTATTATATATAAGTATACATGGAATTTGTAAATTCTTATTTAAAAGTGAATAAAAAATCACCTCATAAAAACACCTTGTAATGTTGGTAACATTGCATTTGCAACATCTGACGTCACGTGCGCATTCTGTTTTTGGATTAGTATGAAAATGCGCTTTTGTTTTGTATTTTAAATATGTATTTTTTTAATTTTGGCGAAATTTATACTTAATTTGGGTGACTTTAAGCTGTATAAAAACTGTTATTAATGAAAAAAATAAGAGTATTCATGAGCAAACCAATTATCAATACGGATTTTATGATAATATCAATGCCCACTACTATTATTATTCATTAAGTTAAAGTTTCTAAAAAGGTATATAATTTTATTACTTATGCTTAGTTATGGCTTTACACGAATAGAATATAAAATTATGTACGTTAAAGCTCATCCTTGTTTTGACATTTGACATTCTAGCCTAAAAACTGATCAAAACCGACCGGCCATAGATTTGATGCGTTTTGACACTTTGAAAATTATTTTAACTATGAAAAGTAACTTTAGAAAAAAAAAGAATTATGCTGGTATTTAATTTATACCGGAATTATTGATAAAAATTGGACTAGAGTTCTTTTTTACATATGAGATTATGTTTTAAAGTTTTTATCTGCCATGTTAAAAAGCCTTGTTAATTAAAACGAAGAATGCTGTTTTCTAATCCGGGATGATCTTTTTGCATTTTTTATTAATTAGGTTTTAATATTAATTCCCTCCTCATGTCTCCTAAACAAAAATAAACCGATCTAGTCTGGCCTTACAAACCGTTAAATTATTATCCTACGTGCTTTATAGATTCATGGCTGGTTATAGCTGGTTGTAACTGAAAAATAAGTCTATCATATGGCGAAATTTTGGATTAAGAAACCACTTTAAGACATTTATTCTTATACGAGCTGATGTGTACCCAGCCTTGCTCGGGATTTTTTTTTTTGGAAAAAAGTTATGATATTGTGAATTCTTGCTTGTCGTTTGGGTGCCATAATTTATAAAATAAAGGAACAAAGAAACAAAGAAATATTTTATTTTTTTATTTCATTCCAAGCATTTATTTTTTCAAAATATTTCCAAATATAAACTTCCTAAGTAGCTACTTGTGTTTTCAATTTTTAATGTATTCTATCCAAACAAACCATCTTTTTAATATGTAATCTGTGGCTAACCAGAGTGTTATATCTATGGGCTATCCTCAATACAACATAGCAAGTTCAAAGTTTTTAAAACTGATTTTAAAACATTATAGCAACAGTTTTAGATATTTGATATCATTGAAACTACTCTGTAAATCTTCCCGAGAATAATAAGAACAAACTGTGATTATATGCACGAGAAAATCGAGGACACACAGAAAAACATTCATTTTTATATATAGAGATATAGATTAATGAGTTGCGCCGCGAACCGAATTTCGAAATATTAATTTATTCTAGTTTGAAATGCAGCCGCAGATTTAATATGTGATTTAAAATATTATCTTTTAACGGAAAACAGTGGTTGTATTTTTATTAATGAAACGTATATCTTTAAGTTGTACTATTCCATTTAAATTGTTTTTAGTATAACTAATGTACCTCTACATGTGTAACCGACGGCGGGCCGAGGCTTTCGACACTTTCGAAAAAACCTCTCGTGCGACCACCTGTCGTCACAAGACTGTAAATTTTTGTAGGTACCGGATCCGAAGCCACTCTCGTTCCCTTCGAGGGATGTCGCGTTGGATGCTGCTGGTCGTCACGCACCCAGTGCTTTATATATGGGGGCACTAGGTGGGCGGTTGAGGCGTCCCTTCGCCTTGGGTGGCATTCCGCGAGCGTAGAGCTGGTGGTGACATCCTCGAAGGCGAGTGGATGAGATCCGTCTCGAGAGATCACTTGTAATCGACTGCGGGCCGAGGTTTTCGACACCTTTCTTTGCTGTATCGAAAGGTCACTCGTTATCGATAAGGTGCCAGATCCAAAGGCACTCTCAACTTGCGGGAGTTCCAGGAATTCTCAGGCCAAAGGGGTGGCTCGGTCCCGTTCGATGTGGTTCTCAGAATTCTTCAGGCAGCAAGTAGTTTGTTGGAGAAGTGGTAGTAGGGAAGACGAAAGTGAAAGACCTTTTCTCATCTGCTGATAATTTACGACTGACTTTATTTGTATTAAGTAGACCTATTTATGTTATTTGGCGGACACGGTAAAATGTCACCCCCTACTGTGTTGCAGCCCGAGCTTGCAAATAGGCGCGCTCCAGTGGCGCACATATGTTGCGTCAAACTGCGGGCGACCCATTTGACCGAGTTGTTCCAACTCGGTGTTACATAAAGGGTCCGTTTAAAGGCAATTTAGGTGATTTTACAATTTTAGTTTTCTTTTTGTTTGTTTCAGGTTGATTATAACTGTGTTTATTGCTGTCAATGTTTTCCCACGTCCAGATAACATAGCACTTTCAATGTGGCTTCGTTATTTGGTCGTAGGGAGCAATAAACATGACAAAGTTGATTCTCCTAGCGCAGTATTTCATTACACTGTTCTGGGCAAGTTGTAAGTAGACATATAAAAATGTTAAAATATAATCAAAAATCACAACAATTATTATTTAAGGCATCTCCTCATTACGGCATTATTCAAATAGTTTATTATGCCGTTTTGAGGAGATTTACAAGTTAAACAAGAAACAGTCCATTTGCAAACAATAATACAAATACAAAAAGGGAGTTTGCAATACGGTATTTTACCTAATCGGCGTTAGACACATGTCGAACTTCCCGGGTGGTCCACTCCTGAGGAATGTGGCCAGTGGCGGAGAGTGGAATGGACGATTGACCAATAAGTTTCAACACGTCTGGTACATATTCTCCCCCCGTGCAGTGAAGCTGGACCAAACTCATGAAGACGTGTTGTGGGCGTCGTCGTCCACTGCGGCCAGTCCTTTTGGAGTAGCGCAGTTCTGGCAACTGTGGGGGAGCTGCATCGGTAGGTGAGGCCGGTAGTGACACGGTGAGTTTTACATCGGGCCGGATGTTGACCTCGGTGCTCGTCTGGATTCGGGCGGTCCTCACTTGTCCATCTGCAGCTGATGCGGTATCTAGTGCTTCGTCACGTGTCCAGCTGTCGCGGGGCATCGCGTGGTCTATGATATCCACAGGGTAGTCCATTTTAATGAGGATGCACTCCCATGCTCCCCCCATGTTTATGTCTTGTTGGTAGCACCAAGGTGGTGCCGAGCTGATTGGGCTATGCTGCACTGGTACGAAGCAGCTCTGGTCGCGCCAAGGTAGTGCAGGACTGATTGGCCTATGATGCACTTTATGAATCGTTCCTGGACGCGCCAAGGGAGTGCAGGGCTGATCGACCCATGCTGCACTGGTATGAAGCGTCTCTGGTCGCGCCAAGGTAGTGCAGGGCAGATTGGCCATCGCTGCACGCGTATGAAGCATCTCTGTGCTGGTGCAGGGCTGGATGGACTTTTCTGCACCGGTATGAAGTATCGTTGGTCGCGCCAAGGTAGTGCAGGGCTGAATGGCCATAGCTGCACGCGTATAAATTGTCTATTGGCGCGCCAGGGTACTGCAGAGCTGATTTGCCTATGCTGCACTTTTATGTATCGTCTCTGGTCGCGCCAAGGTGGTGCAGGGCTGATTGGCACATGCTGCAATTTTATGAGACGTCTCTGGTCGCGCCAAGGTGGTGCAGGGCTGATTGGCACATGCTGC
>JAHDVE020012284.1:0-144339 GCA_022606495.2 Halesus radiatus | reverse complement strand
GCTGAAATAAGCAAACATTATTATTACTCTTATATTATATTTAATGAAAATCACTGGTTCAATCTCGTTGTGCTGCACGGTAATCTGCCTGCAACGGCCCAATAAAGACAAATGTGTGGACTTCTCTATCGCAGATATTATTATATACCGATTTACATGCTTTTGTAAATGGGGAAATAATAGAAGTAGACATTTCCTCTTAAGTTAATATATCAAACATACCTGTAACAGACCTAATGACATACAAGCGAAGTGTAGTGGGCAGCTGATCCCGATCTGCGAAGAGGGCTGGGAGGGAATAAAGCACAATCTGTGTCAATCCCTTGCAAAAGGGGAAGAGACACTGACGACATAACCTCATTAATGAGTTTTGTACATTTGCAACACAATTCTGCACAAAAACCCAATTTATGCGGAATTATGAGTAGAGCTCACGAGTGACGATGCTTGGTCTGGGTCCAGTGAGAGGCAGTAATCCGATGGTCCAGGTGAGGCGATGGCCAGAGAGAAACTCGTACAGAAATCGTAGCGGGCGGGGCAGTCGAGGGAGCAGAGCGTCTTGTCAAGCGGGCGGTTGCAAATGATTAAATCTGGTTTTTGCAGCCTACTTAAAGTCGCCTGCGAAATGTTTGAGATTCGGGGCTCGCAGAGCTTCCACGTTCTGCGCATGTCCGACGAACAAGCAATCTCGCCTCTCCCTCATACTTCTGTCACGCTATGATGTTTTTATTCAGTCATTTATATTCACAAGCGATCAGTGAGAACACATTTCTCACTGACCGTGAAACATGCATTTACAAAGGGAGGGAGTCGGGTCATTTTCAGGCAGCGAAATAAAATTTATTTTCTATATTACCTAACTCCCTTACAAAATAGACATAGTTTATGCAAGTACACTACAATAATTATATTTAAAATACATATATGTGAAAAACACTGCGGGAGAATCGAACACGTCCGACACAATACCAATTATGTGCTATGATTTGATATCGCATTAAATATATGAAAAGACTAACTGCAATATCTAAACCACAGTGTGAAGGCACCAAATACTCGTATGAGATCACCCAGCTGGTAATTTAAAAAAAAAATGAACTTTTGTTACATACATACCTACCAACTCAATAATTTATAAAACATGTACGTATAAATAACCATGTAGAACCTTCCCTCTTGCTCATAATCAAAAGCAATACCAATCATTGTTAACTCAGAAAATCCGAAGCTTTCCACATTCATTTCCAAACAATCACCACAGCCTTCTCCCAACCTCTTGTTTGGATGTATCGACTATGCAATATTCACTGTGGTGGCAAGATTACGGAGGTTTTTAGCTACAGTCCCCAGAATTTTAATAAAGTTATTGAATTTCGCTTGAGGCAAACATTCTTTTCTTTCGTTTTTATTTTTATTTTATTTATTTTGGTTTTAGTTACGAACTGTTTTATTTTTTATATATTGTAGATAATATGGACGATAGGTATTGATTCTTTCTGAATTCTCTGTGTATTTTTTTAATGTTAACCCTCTGACCATTGTATAAATAATAAATCAAAGTAGAAACAGGAAAATTCCACAAAGCTAGAGGAACCTATGCGTGGGTTAGTGATAATTAAAATAATAATGTAAGATATGGGTATAAACTTCGACGTTCAACAGGTACACCAAACAACGCGTGAAAGTACCATGTAAAAATACGTTTAAATATAGGTTCAACGACATACAAACTTAGTCAACTCTAAAATCTGTTAGACCTGGGGCCGGTACTTCAGTGGTTTTTTGGCTTGTTTCCAAGCTTACACTTGTCATGTAACCCACCCTATAGCAACTCGATGCACGTAAATATCTCTCAAGTCTAGCTTAAAAATCCATTGAAATACCGGCCACTGGTAAGTTACTGAAAAAGATATTTGCGTGATTTCAGACACCACTATAAAAAAAGTTAAGTGCCTATGAATCATGAGTGAAAAAAATCTTGTAAAAATGGTAGACTTAATTTATTTACTTGTTGCCTTTTTGGTTGGAAATTTTTAATATTTTTTCTTAGTAAATTATCGGCGAAAACACAAGTGGTATTGAACCGTCGAGCAGTTTGTTAACCTGTTGAATCCGAGTGTTTTATTATACCTGTGGTTGCCGTGGTATAATCATGATTGCTGTATTTTCCTTTAATTTAATATTGTTTCTTAGTAAATTATCAGCGAAAACACAAGTGGTATTGAACCGTCTGGCAGTTCGTTAACCTGTTGAATCCGAGTGTTTTATTATACCTGTGGTTGCCGTGGTATAATCATGATTGCTGTACTTTCCTTTAATTTAATATTGTTTCTTAGTTTAATATTTTCTTGGAAGTGGTTTGTAATTTTGATCCCCTCTTCCTCTTCCAGGCGATTCTTTCACTCCATCACGTACTCTTTTCTTGCATCCCTTTTAAACTTCTTTCGCTCTATCCCTCTCTTAGCTAGAAGCACTGCCAGTCGCTATCAGACATAACCACGCTTTCTTCTTCTCTGAGACCAGTGCTTTAAAGTCATCATCCCACCATGCATCACCTTTCTTCCTACTTTGCGTACTTATTCCACATACCTCTCTACCAGATTCATAGAGGCTCACTTTTATGAGTTTCCATGTTTCGTTTATGCTTAGACCGTCCATTACCTTATCATTCAGTCTCATCTCTACACAGTTTTCATACTTACTTCTTACTTTATCGTTTTGTAGTTTTTCTATTTTGACTCTAGTTGGGGTCGAAACCGTTTTCATTTTAGAAAAAGTTATGGAAGGTGTTGTCTAAATATGGTGTGAATACAAATCTTATACAGGCAATCGCATCGCTGTACGAGGGAAGCGTTGCATGTGTTAGGGCAAACGGTGATTTTACGGGGTGGTTTGACATCACAAAAGGTGTTAAGCAAGGCTGCGTAATGTCACCGTGGTTATTCAATCTATACATGGATAATTGTATGCAAGGATTGAAAGAGGTGGGCTTGGGCACGAAAATGAGTAATCTGCAAGTATGTTGCCTGTTGTATTCTGGTGATGCATTGCTGATTGCTAACAGTATGGAAGATTTACAGTTCCTCGTATCTAGAATGAACGAAGTATGTATGAAGAATGAGCTAATGATGAATCTAAGTAAGTCTAAAGTCATGGTGTTTGAAAGAGAGAGTACGAAAACAGTATGCAATATAGTTGTGAATGATGAATACTTGGAGCAGGTAGATGAGTTTGTGTATTTGGGAAGTATGTTCACGAGAGATGGAAAGACGGATAGGGATATTGAAAGAAGGGTGAATGCAGGAAACTCCATTAACGGAAGACTGAACGCGATTGGCGCTATCAAAAAGTTGTCCAAAGAAGCGAAGCTAGCAGTCCACAATGGAGTGCTGATACCAACCCTGATGTATGGCAGTGAGGCATGGAACTGGCAGAGGAAGGATGAAAGTAGACTGAATGCTGGAGAAATGAGATCTCTGAGACGAATGTGTGGTAAAACCATGTATGGTCGTATGAAAAATATTGAAATTCGTAAAGAATGCAAAGCTGATGTAAACGTAATGAGAAGATTAAGAAAGGGACGCTTAGATGGTTTGGGCATGTAGAGCGAATGAACAAAGAAAGGAGTGTAAGAAAAATGTATGACGCGAATGTGAATGGAAGAAGAAGCCGGGGACGCCCGAGGAAGACATGGCACGATCAAGTGAATCAAAGAAGAGAATGTATGAGGCGTTGTATGAATGTGAATGAAGCAAGAAGGTTATGCTAAGATCGAGTTGTTTGGCGGTCCGTCCTCCCTGACTACCCCTGCAGAGAAACGGCGTGATGGTTAGTTAGTTAGTTAGTTAGTCGTTTCTTAGTAAATTATCGGCGAAAACACAAGTGGGATTGAACCGTCAAGCAGTTCGTTAACCTGTTGAATCCGAGTGTTTTATTATACCTTTGGTTGCCGTGGTATAATCATGATTGCTGTACTTTCCTTTCATTGTGAACGGATGGATAGAGATGATGACTTGAACACCTGCGTCTGTAGCAATCTCCGCGGAAGTGTCTTGTCGTGATGAACCTGAGATAAGACTTTAACATTAGAAAATGATGCCTCAACCACTGAAAATGTGGTTTACGAAATACTTTTATACTATTTGACGCATCATCTACCTTCACATAAAATACAAATACATTTCCCTACCGCGAACGGAGTATTTATTCCATTTGACTGTTAAAAATTATTTTTATCACGATTTTTTTTAAGAAACGCTTAGATAAACAGAAGCCTTAGAAATTAAAAATGTTCCCTTTCATCCCTCCCCCAAATCTCTATCTCTCTTCCCACTCTCTACTAATCCCTACCACCACTCTGATACGTAATATATGTGTTCTACCATTATTTTGCAATATTGTTAAGTTAGGATATATTTAGCCCTGATGAAGGAACGGTTTAATATATTATCTTTCTCATATAGCTGCATCTTCCCATGTTCCCATATGTTATTAGGTTATTACTTATCCAGTTTAACGGACCTCCAAACTAACAATGTATTCACGTCATTTTTTTGTATTTGTACATTTTTTGAGGAGATGGCAAAGAGGAAGAGTGGGAATGTTCCTAAGTCAGATTTGGTCACAAAACCCGGCTGAAGCCATCTCAAGCATTATTTCTATCCTGATCCTGAATTGTGGGTCTTTCACCAGGGTGATACTGAGAGTATCTACCACTTTAATGAATCTAGTTAGTATGTAGATCTTAAGATTAAATACCTGCCTGTTCATTTGCGTATATTTTACTTAATTATTGATGATTTTTTGGAGGGTTTTATCTATATACATATAGGTAGGTATTTATTTGGTTTTAATTTTCTAGCTGAAAAAATGTATTCTTCCCAGTGGGTGTGGCCAGTACTTAACTATAGGGGCGCACGATCAGTGGTGTCGCAGTCCGGTATTGATCATGACAGACCTCTCCCTAGCGCGCAATTAGCACTATGCAAAGGGGTGTGTAACATAAAAACTCTAATCTACTGTCTAATGTATGGCGCCACGAGGATGGCTACAACAAATATTTGTTCGAACATATATTTATAATATTGGCAATTAGGCTACATTTGCTAGCACGACAGCTCACATCGACAAAATATTGTTAACTTATCGAACGCGTTCGCTCCCTAGATAAGCTTTGTCTAAGCAAAAAATTCGCACGAAAATCAAAATGAACCAAACGGCCTGGCACCATCATACTTACAGTCTTACTCAGAGGCAACTTACGTTCAGGTCCGCCAAGTCTTGTGAATGTTGCGAAATTTGGGGGACAGAGCAATCAACGTGCCGGGTCCACATACCAGCCAGTTAGTCTGAGGTTAGATGTCCATGAGATAAAATATTAAATCCTGGATTAAAATGTTTTAAATATTCATGTAGCTTCGTTTAACGGTTGGGACCCGTCTGAGGCATGATTCTTTAATAAAGGGCGAATGAATTTGTACACCAAAAACACTTGTTTTTCGTAAAAAAAAAACCTAACAAAAGTCACTACGAGCCTGCCGGCCTTGACGCCTCACATCTAAAGCCAATCGACAATGCTGAACGGATTATAAATGTAAATCGTTTTTCCTCCGTCTCTTTCTCGCTGGAAACTTTTGTGGTGGAATAGTTAACAACACGTTAAATGTGTTTATTGTCAAAAAAAATATTGCTTCATCATAAGTTTTCGTCAAATCATGGAATATTAATTGACTACATGTCAAACAAAACTTAACGAGTAAAGCGGTCACAAATAGCAGCGTTTGTCACAGAAGGTAACGTAGAATATTTGTAGCAATCTCTGGCAACTTCGTTCGCCATGATTACGTGAAAACCAAAGGTGGACAAAGACAATAGAGACTGCAAATAATATTTATAAAGATAGCTGCCAATAATACGAGATTGAAAATGGAGAATAATATTGACAAATCTTTAATTTGACATATGATATAGATGAAGATGACATAAATTGAGCTGGTCTCATTTGCTAAGTTGGTGAAGCGGTTGCCCCGCATAGGCAGAGGTCCTGGGTTCGAGTCCCAGATGCGACTGAAATATTTTATTTTTCGAACGTTTTTTTTCCGTTTTCATGTTTCATTTATGTTTTGTTAATATTATTTTCCATAATAATCAAATATTAAAATGAGTTTTTTAAATCTCAATAAAAATTATGAATTAGTAAAATTTGTCATATCAGTCTAAATGTTAGAGACCCGTCCATCGTAACTGAACATTTTCCAATAGTGTTATTGACATTAATGTGATTTATTGAAAGGGGATATGGAATTATAGGGACACGTTACAAATAAACTTTATTTTTTATTTATTTATGTACTAGATGATGTGTACCCGGCCTTGCTCGGGATAGTTTATTTTTTTGGAATAAAGTTATGAAATTGTGAGTTCTTGCCTGTCGTTTGGGTGCCATAATTGATTTGATAGTGAAAGGAATGCCTTGTGACGACTATTACTATCTCAAAACAAAGAAATAAAGGAACATTCTTTTGAAAATTTTATTACATTCCAAACAATTATTTTTTCAAAACATATCTAAATAAAAAAAAAGTTTTTATGTAGGTCCCTACTTGTGTTTTCCATTTTGAAAATATTCTACCCAAAAAAAAACCTCCTTCTTTTGAATATGTAATCTGTGGCTAACTAGACTGGTATATCAATGGACTAACCTCAATACAACATGACGGGTTCAATGTTTTTCATACTTATTTTAAAACGTTATAACAACAGTTTTACATGAGTTTTATTGAAACTACTCTCTAAACGTTCCCGGCACTAATAAAAACAAAGTGCGCTATTTTCAGCGAAACCGGTCCAGTAATTTTCTAGAAAATCGAGGACAGACAGACAGACAAACATTCATTTTTATGTATAGAGATTAGTACATCAATGCAAATTATGTTAAGATGTTTTTTACTGTGCCTGTCTCACTAGGGATATATGTATCGGGACATATTTTAATTTTATCTTTAACTTGTCGATAACGTTTTTTGCATAATAATAATTTAATTATTTTTTTCTTCAATCATAGATTTTTAAGGATAATAAGGTTATTTTAACCCAATCAACATGACTCATTAACAGGTGCCTATATATTATTATTTACATATGATTTTATACATTGTAATTTTCAAGTTAATATCTACACATTATTTCTAACAATAATCTTTAATACATTTCGATCACCATTTAAATTGACATTAACATAATCAACTCCCTTTTTTTTCAAAGTGTATTTAACCTGTTTTTTATTAATTTGTCTTTTATTAATTAAGACTAATGGTAACAATTAGGATATATAACAGTAAATGAAAATATAGAAATACATTCGGAAGTATATAAGAGTTGATTGTTCGGTGACTTCACCGGTTATTGCAGCACCTTTATTGATGGTTCGTGTTTCATTTTATTTATTTTTGGGAAAATTAAGAGCAAATCCATCATTTACATATATATAACAATAAAAACAATAAAGCATGTCAATTATAAATTTTCCACTGCTGATGATAAATACTACGAGTGACAATTTACAGTTTCTCCGTGCTCTCTGCCTACCCCTGCGGAGAAACGGCGTGATGGTTAGTTAGTTAGTTACATCAGTTAGCATAAACTATGTTTGGAGAGAGGAGGGTGGAGGGGAACATAGGAGAGGGATAAAAGTTCCAAGGACTAGAGTAGATAGAAAGGTAGTTTAAGTTATCTGATTTAAGAGCTGTCGTGTAATGGATTTTAATTTAATATCACGTATAGTTGAATTAAAAATGTCAATATGGTAATAATTTAAGTTGAATGAGCATGTAGATCTGTAGATAGAGAATAGTTTGGAATTGGTTTTACAATGAGGGATATAAAAAGTGGCTGTCTGCTGTTGCGATTTGGGATATGAAATAATAGGCGTTCGAGAAGATCAGGGCTGTCAATATTTTGCGGCGATGACGTAAACAATGGTATACGATGGTAGTTGTAAGGTTTAATGTCCACAAATTGAAAATTTGAAAACAAATAAGAATAATTTTACAACAATATGTATAACAGTCCGGTGTTGAGTTTTTGTATGGGGAGAGTGATCGGGCTAGTGTCTGACAGTGGCAGAGCTCTCTAACTTCCTAAATACTTTTGCAAAATCCTCGGGGTGTTTAACACGGAGTATTTTATTGGTGGCTAATTTGTTTTTTGAAATCATCTCTGTACCAAACGTAGAAGTATTGTTTATCTTTACCTGTTTGCTTAGTTTTCCATAACAGCTCGTTGAAGTATTGATTAAGAATTGGACTAATGAAAATATTTTCACATTTTATATTTTTAAGGATGTTAGTATTTTTCACTAATATTTTTTTCAGATTATCGGTATTCGATTCCTTTTGCGATGGTCCTGGAACCGGTTAAAAATGTTAGTGCGAGCTCCAGGTCGTCTGTCAGGAATCCTTTTGGCTTCCA
Organism: Halesus radiatus; assembly: GCA_022606495.2. Classification (NCBI taxonomy): domain Eukaryota; kingdom Metazoa; phylum Arthropoda; class Insecta; order Trichoptera; family Limnephilidae; genus Halesus; species Halesus radiatus. The sequence continues at coordinate 135,870 of JAHDVE020012284.1, read as the reverse complement.
GGATGTCGATGGAAAGTACCTACACTCCCACAGCCGCCGCCAACTTCCTGATTGTCTTCGAGGGTATTTCATTTTCCATATTCCGACTACTTCAAGAGAGTCCTCCTTAGTCGACTGCTGAAGGCTGGCAAGGCGAAATAGGAAATTTTAATTACATTTTTATTTTTTTATTTACTTCTTTCCGTATTGAATCTACCTCGGAGACAATGATGTTTATTTTTGTGATCTAGTCATCGTATTGAAAGCTGTTGAAATCTTTTGAATTTCTCACCTCTTTATTTTCACTCGAATTTGGATTCAATTTGCTTCATGAAGCTTGACATGGCGTCATCAGTTGGAAGAGAACTTATCTGTTCTTAACCCTTGGTTCGGGTTTGTTTCTCTGACATGTTTGAAATGTTTAGAGACGTTGAGATTGTATGAGTATTAGATTCTGTTAGGTGGTACACTGTACTGGTTCCCCTTTTGCGAAGATTGAGGCTATATGTAGAGTGTAAATTGAATTAGAAGCAACATAGTTATGAGAGCAAACATATTTTTATTTATTAATTGATAAACTAAAGTTCTTAAAAACTTAAGACAAGATTTTTGTGCATAGCGCAAAGGGTAACAATAATTTTTATAAACAATAATTATTAGCCTGAAACACTCATCCAAATTGAAAAAACCTTCCGAGAAAAGATAAATGTCGCCGACAGGACTCGAACCTGCAATCTTCTAATATCCGGTCAGATGCTCTACAGTTGAGCTACGTCGGCTTATCGCAAACCCGCCAAGTTAATCAATATATACTAGTGTTTCATTCAATAATTACTGTTTTTATTATATTTCACCTGTAAACAACAATAAAATGTAGACATAATTTGTCTCGACGCCATCTATTTGAGGGATTTAGCCACTACAAGCCTTTCTCATACTAATAAAGTGTTTCAGGCTAATAATTATTGTTCATAAAAATAATTGTTATATTTTTTAGTTGGAGAGAGATTGTTTTCGACGTCCACTCACGGTATCTACTAATTAGTTTTTCTGTATTATCAGAGTTCAGAGATGTAAAAGAACACAAGAAAAATCGTTCGTGAAAGAAAAAAATATATTAAAAAGTGTTAATTTGGAACTCATGAGCATGAACCCATCATTTCAAACGTTTTCATATGAATAATAATTATTTTAAAACACATACTATGACAAAAAAAAACACTTCCATGTATCGAAAACAAATTAGTAAAGTAGGTCACGAGTTAAATAATATTATGTTTCCAATCAATGATGATTCTATTAAACCTCCTTTGATATGTATCAATCAATGTTGGCATTTCAATTTCTCCTCTTGTTTACACAAAAACGTATAATTATTCTCTGAACTAATTGCTGAAAGCATTTTAGCTTTTCAAAATCCAGACTTCCAGACATGCTTTTGGGAACACCATTGACGTAATTCGTAAGGTTGTGTTGTAACTGCGTGCCACAAAACCCAACATAATTCAATTCCCGGATATAACGGCATAATGGCACGATGAAATGTATCGACGCTTTACTCCTTATGATTAACTGGTAACTCGTGTCCTTGGCTAAATATTCACTTACCTTTCACCAATAAATATAGGAATCAAACTAGCAGGGCGTAAACACACGTTTTGAATATACTTTCCAACTATTAAGAGATAAAATGGTAGAATAAGGAACTCCACTGAAAAATATAATCACTTTAAAAATAAGTATTCATATAGATCAGCAAACGCCGATTCTCAATATATATATATATTACTTTTATTTTACGTAAAATTATTTTATAAAAGTGATTAAAAAATGATCTCATAATAAAACCTTGTTACGTTGGTACCATTGCATTTGGAACATCTGAGCACTTGCGCATTCTGCGCGTTCTATTTTTGGATTAGTATGGACATTTTTATTTTTCGATTTTATTTTGTATTTGAAATATGTTTTTTTGTTTTTGTTTTGACATATTTAAACATAGTTTGAGTGAATTTAAGCTCTATAATTGTTGTTCAATATAAAAATGTTATTAATGAAATAAATTAGAATATTCATGAGCAAAGCTATTATCAATAGAGATAACAATAATTACATTTCGCAGTTAACTACAAGCATAAGAATGTAATAGACATAATTTCACTATTATATTTGGCATTAGGTCATACAATGACACCAGAAAGTATATCAAGAACAAAACTTCATGTTGGTATTGTGTATTGTAATAATAAATCAGAAGGTGTGCAGGGGCAGTACAGTGCAATACGTTCCATAAGTGTACATAATACAAACAAATAAACAACAAGAGGTAAGTAAAATAAGAGGAAGAAAAAAAAGAAATGAATAACATAGAAAAATATTACTCAATAAAATATGCAAATTAAGTTCATTAAATAAGAGAGAAGAGAAAAATTAACAAGTTTATGGTGGATATTTGATGGTTTCCCATCTTAAAAGGGCTATCAAGGGAGACTCCATCCGTGCAGCCGTGGCAGTAATGATGGTATTCATACTCTGCACCATAGGCTTCCCATACGGTGGCGGAGAAGTGCCCTGAAAGAGTGCACTCGTCCCTCCAGGAACATTTCTGTAGCGCTGCACTACTATCTTATGACTACTTGTATAAGATTGTCTCCGATATATAACATCTGCCTGTGACTCCCTTGTAAAACTGTGGTCAACGAGAATGGACAATAAAGTCATTAAATAAATCAAATAATAAAGTCTTACAAGTGCGTTTCTATTTAACACCACAATACAACACTTGCCTTCCGTGCAGTTAAATAGATCAGCTACATCTGCGTATCTACTACTAACTTCGTGTAACCTAGGTACAAGCGAGTATTTGTAATGCTCAGTCTTGGTGTTGTTACATGGTTTTGAACGCCGAAATAGATAGCACGGTAATAACAAAATCAAAATTCTTGGAGAACTTAAAAATGACATTATTATATAGGTTTTATTCAATTTATTGGAATAAATTACTGAAGCCCACAAACCTCATTGTAATAATCATTGAACAAGATAATATTAACAAATTCCAATGAAACATGAAACAGAAAAAGACACAAAATAAAAAGAAAACGGTCGCAACTGAGACAATGAAATTGATATCTCAAGAAAAAGTTTCGGTAATTGAATTATTTTTATTAATTTCACCTGGAATAAGGAATAAGGACTCACTTCGGGCACGCAAACATACAGCACACTTTTACCGGCCTGTCTCCTGACTGGTTTCCGAGAAAAGTGTGCGAAACTGACAGACCCGATTATAGCCGTATTAGGGGACAAATTAATTCATTTTTTATAACACTTTGAAAGGAAATACTTTTATAACAAATTACAGGATAAGATTTATGAGCTGGAAAATGGAAAGTCACTGTGACATTGCTGGATAGGTCACTACTGGATTGATGGATAGGTCACTACTGGATTGCTGGATAGGTCACTACTTTTGAAACAACTACCAATAGAATTCAGGAGAGCTATACTGTTTCTTTTAAGGAAAATTCCTTATACTTTTCCTTAGGCTTAAAGACTTCTGGCTTAACTGTAAATTTCCGGAGAGACAGTAAGAAAACAGATTCTTAAGAGATAATCGTACTCTTTGTACGTACTGAATAAAATATATTTAATATGTTATTAACTATTTGCTGAATTTCGTCGTCGGCTCATAAAGCTAAGTGATACGTAACTCAATCTTATCAATATTACTCAAAAATATTATCTTTTTTTAGTACTCGATTTTAAAAGCATTTTTTTCCTCATACCACCAACCATTACCTATCAAACACGTATACATAATCTATTTCTACTTAATTATTATACTTTTTTCTAGATATATATTATATTACAACACTATGTCAATACTAGCTTTTTACCTTCGATTTTTGTATAATGGCACTTAATATGAACTAAACTTGTCAACTTGATTGTCCTAAAGCGGGATTTGTTCCTAGTTGGGCAGTCAAAACTTTCTTCCATATTTTTATTAAATAATGTATGTTTCAAATAAATAAATATTATTATAATTAATTTGAAAATACAAATTGAAGAAATATCTTCAAGTGATACAAGGTTTTGAACCATTTTTTTTAAAACAATTGCGTTATATTATACCGCATTTTAATTGATTTTTATTTTATTTTTAAATACCATAAACATGCCTTTAATGAAGAATTCCATTTGGTAATAAGGTATCTATGTCACTAGATAGTAATGACTTGTTTATTCTGTTACTACTTCTGCAACAGAATAAACAAGTGTAATGTGCATTGTTTTATTTACCGTTCCGAAAATGTTAACATCTACAAAGTTTAATAATATTTATTAAATGTTCAACGTAAGTAATAACGTAGTCGGTAACTTTCTTAATGTTGAGTTTTTCTCTTGTTAAAGTTACGCAAATATTGATATTTTTAATTTTGGATGACAGCTGTCATCCAAAAGAACTGGAACTGCAGTTAAGAAAGATGTAAATACATAAGGCTTAGAGAAGCCATAGGAAAATGATAAGGAATTCTTCTTAAAAAGAGCGCGTCTATTTATTGTATTCTGGAATATTGTCCTCTTTCGGGAACATCGTTCCATAATAATGTGACTGGACAATGATTTTGCTACTAAAATATAGTCTAAACTTTTTAGGTTTAGTGGAGTAGTTTTAGTGATGTAAAAAACATATACATTAAGCTCGTAGATAGGTACTTAAGTGCCAACATGATACGAAACTGATACAGGTTTTTAACCACCCAGTGGTGGAGATATTTTCCCTAAGATGCCTGCAGATTGAGTTTTGTTGTACCGTCATATATCCTCTCTGCATACGTAACCAGGGGTGCTATTCCCGTTCTTTTTAAGGAAGATTCATTAACCTTTTCCTTAGGGTTAAAGCCTTCTTACTTAACTGCAGTTCCGGTTCTCTCGGATGACAGCTGTCAGCTGAATTCAGCGGACGACATTCATCAAAAATGTCAATATTTGCGAGGTTTTAACAATAGAAAATCTCAATATTTGAAACATTTTAACAAGAAAACAACTCAATATTAAGTATGTTACCAATTACTTATTATTTACTTTAAACATAATTAGCTAGTAAAAATTATTAAACATTACATAGATGTTGACATTTTGGACAATTCACGTCAAGCGGCATTGAAGAGCGTCGGCACAAATTCAAATGTCACTTTTAGAACTAGTGACAAAAAGGTAATTACTATCTAATGAGGTAGGTACCTTTTTATAAAACGATTCATCATTAAAAGGCTTATTTATGACATTTAAAAAAAAAAATGTTTTAAAAAAGAATTATAATAAAATGTAATTGTTTTTAAAAGTTTTATTTCAAAATCTTATGTCACTTGAAGATATTTCATCAATTTGTGTTTTCAAATAATCTCTTGACAATCTATTTAGGATCTTTTTACTATGTCTACCGGAATTACGCAGTTAATCGAGAAGTCTCTAAGGAAAAACGTAAGGAATCTTCCTTAAAAAGATTGGGAATAGCACTCCAGGAAACGGAAATAATCCTTTGGGGGATTAAGTGTCCGAGGGATCAAATAGCAGAGGGATCAACAGTCTCGGGGATCAACTATCTGGGGGATCAAGTGTTGGGGAATAAACAGTCTGTGGATCAAGCGTCGTGGAATCTAGAAAAGGCATTGATTTAAATGTTTTAATTTGAGATGGTAGAATTATGGCAGCCATTTTTATGAAATATATGACTGGAGGAAGTTTGAATAGAGAAGAAGACTAAGAAAGCGAAGAGAAATTTTGGAAATTACCTAACTATTCAAATCTAGTCATGTTACCTAGCTAAATGCAGGAATTTAAAATTTAAGCAAACGCTTCGATTGCAAATGGTTGTCCCCCACCAAAGCGATATTCAGAGTATCTTCCGAGGACCTACGGAACGAGGTGCAAATATACCACGCTCTGAGAAATTAAATTATATCTATGTGTTATATAACCCATGCTTACAATATACCAACTTGTATGGGACATACGAAAATACTCTAACACATCCGTCAGCTTCGGCTGAACGTACGGGATACGGCTTGTTGCGTTCGGACGATAATATAGCGGCCGTATCACATACGCTCGTATAAGTAGCGCGGTTAGCGCTCGGTCACCGATCACTCAAAGTCAACGCACATTTACAAAACCCTCGGTTATGGGATGGATCATATTTTCCTTGTCCAATAAATATACCTACTAATTAATGACATTTATTTTCAGGTGCCCATGTCGAAAAACATAATTTAAAATAATATTAACGTACATTTTCACATAGGGCATCATAATAGTGCTAGTTTGGGTCTTGTAAACGTACGTCGACTCTATTGAACACTTGAGCAGTGCATTGGAATTCGCTAATGAAAATGTCGAGGGCTGTTTAGAGTTGACGTCCCTACTGAATAGGCCACTTACATGCATTTTATAACGAAAAAATCGTTTGCATTGATGTTTCTACTAAGATTACGAAAATTTTTGTAAAAATTTATGGTTTTTTTTATTATAAAATAAACAAATACTCGTTTTAGCTCGTGACGTCATTATACAAAAATGACCGGCTCATGATTTTCTTTATTTATTTTCACGAAATTCCACACTGATTTTTTTTATCTCAATATAGCAACACTGAAACTCCGTTGACTTTTGACGTTTTAACTGACATCTGACGTGAATGGTACATCTATGCATCTGACGATATGACATTACTTCAGTCGTAACCTACAAACTTTGTTTTACGAAAACTTACAGCGCCTTTGGTGTGATTTTTCACGAAAACAGCGCTATACAAATCATCCAATTATTATTATTATTAATTATTATTAATTATATAAAATATTTTTTTTAATACGAAAAATGATTGAAATTGATTTTGTGTAGGCTTCAGTCTGTACTGTTTTATTGGACAGTTGAATCTCAGAGTTAGAAAAATGTTACTCTGATAGCAGTAGCTCATTTTTTCTGACATCACGAAATATCTTTCTTAAATACACTTATAAGCATGTATTTCTTAATGCGCATAAAATTAATGAAAAACACTTTATAATAGTTTTATTTCATTGAGTCACCGGAGAGGCAAAATCATGCAATTTAATTCATTTAAATCTTGGTAAAGTTTCAGGTTTTGTAAACCTCTTGGGTTAGGTTTTTTTTTATTTACGAAAAAAACCTATACTAACAACCTAAAAACCTATTTTAGGTCTAATTAAAATTTTCATTAAATATAAAATAGGTTTTAGGTACTTATTTTGGGTTTTGTTTTTTATAATACAAAAGCTAACAAGAAAAATACGTGCTTATACAGATAATTTACTCCCGCTCAGAATTTTGACGGATGTTATGATGTCAAGTTTATGCAATCGGACTTCCGTCCCGGCGGCTTATGTACATAATGATGATGATTCAATTTTTTACAAAATCAAAATATATTTATTATGAGTATAATTTACATCTGAAAGGTTGAATAATATCAAACAAATGGTACAAAATTTAGGTATGTATAAGATCAAGAATGTTCGGCTGTTTTCTTTGATGTTGAAAATTACAATGTTCAATAAGCCAATATTTTTGCCACACTTCGTTATTGTCCTCTGCAAATTCATGTAGAATTAGTCTCTTTTTAAAATAACTTTGGCTGATTAATTTATTTTTTGCCGCACCCATAGATTATGTCCCGTTCTTCCGGTTTATAAAAAATGGTCCGATTTTGCGGAGTGAAATTTTCGAATAATCGCCATGGTTTTAAAAATACCACAAAAAATGTATAGAAATTCACTATTTAAATATGTGATGCAAGTGGCCTATTCTAAATATAATTATGATAATCAACATCGCGTGGGTGGAAAAATTAATATTCGAGGAATATTTGGACCCTTCACACCCAAACTTGACATTTAATTAAAATAAAACTTTTTAAATTTTGTCTTTAATTTGTTGTCAGACTTGTCAGGACCAAATGTTTATGAATCGAATCAATTCGTATTTTAAAAGAAATTAACATTTCCCCCATTCCTCATTCTTCAACGTCTTACCTTTTATGTTGATATTTCACACCAAAGTTGGAATCGACGCTGTCTAGCGGTGATTCGTGTGAATAACTTGTTCGTGAATAATATCTAAAGGTGAACATCTGATAACCTATCCTAATCTAATGAACATAGGGTATAAAACATGAAACTTAATTAAAAGCGAAAATTTTGTTAATTCATTAAAGACTATTTAATCAAAATGATTTCAGGGGAGGATTTTATACAAACAAATCGAAATTCTGTAAAGATTTCACAAAAACACCATGTGTTTTAAAAATTCCACATTTTCAACAAACTTTTCAAACTATTTCCAATACCAAAATCGAAAATTTAATCAATTTTTTTATTTTAAAAAATGTGTAAAGAGAACATCGTGAATATTGCAACTTATGAGAATTGGAAATAAATATATAACACTTAATTTTAAAACAACTCAAATGAAAAAACCATCACTTTGATGAATCCGTAAAAAAATTGCAATAACCTCCCCATTGAAATACGCTGCATTACTGACCTATCAGAACAAATATATAAAATTTACCTCTTCTTTAAAAAACACAATTAAATGTTTTGTGTGAAACGTTTTTGTACGGGACAAGATCTGTAAACTCTTGCCGCACGTTTTTAGAAGAAGAAGATCAGGCTGGCCACTTCGACGCTTCAGAGCAGGGTAGGAAGGAAGAGGAAGATGCCTTGAAAAAGGCAAACGATTTCTTGCAAGGAAGTGGTGAGGGCGAAGAGAAAGTCACGGTCGGTTTTCAGGCCGGGTGAAGATGCAGGCGAAGTAGGTAGAAGGCGTGTTGAATCCGTGAGAATACTCTGAATTTTAGAAATGCACTCGTCGTTCAAGTACTTCGGTGCGATACCGTGCGGCGAATCGGGCAGTTTGAACTCGTGAATATTTCGCGAGCTGCCGTAGACTCTGTCAACCTTGGATCGACTTGATCAAAAAATTAGGATGTAAATCACGACCTTCTGCTTGAATTGAGCCTATTGCAATCTTCACCTATTTTTTATTAAAGCAACCAAAATTATTACAAAGTATGTCATGGGGGTCAAAGTAGGACAGGTAATACTTTGCCGTCAATTTACAAAAAAATGCATTGTACAAACATAAAATAAGTAAGTTTACTCGATTACGCGGGCGCTAATGAACAGATCAGAAAATATCGTTTATTTAGATCAGTCACCGCGGCCGCAGGAATCGCTTACAAAGACAGACAATTTTGGTAGAACAATAATTTTGAAAGGTTTTTTGTGGATCAGAGGGGCTCGACCAATGAGAGCCCGCTCTGTTTTGGGACCGTCGCCGGGAGCGACCGTAGGGGTGGCGGGGGTCGGAGAAATGTCCCGTTAGCACCCAGTAGCGTCTCGGGACGAAAACGAGGTTCAGGGGCGTAGGAAAAAGAAAACGATGACGTGCACTGTCATCATCACTTCTTCGAAAACCCCGGAACTACGCTTGTCGAAAGTCAATATGTACTGAAATGGGGCGTTTGCACAAATCCTCTTTTTGTGCAAACATAACAAGATAGGGATGCGTATCTAGTCGCTTCTATCAGGTTAAAATTAAAGTCGGGCGTTGCACAATTAATTATTTGTGCAGACAAACAAACAAGACAGAGACGCGTATCTAGTCGCTTCTCTCTCTCTCTCGTTTGTGGTCAGGTCGTCTGTTATGAGCCTGACCAGTACTACATGCCAGCTCGATCGAGAACGTATCGAGTCGTCTCTCGTTCGAAACTGCACGAACTCAGTAGTTGATTTCGTATCTAGTCGTACCACCTACTGAGTTATGTACTGGTTGATGTTTATGCAAACGGAGGGTATTACGAACTTTGATAGTCACGTCTGGTATATTCTCCCCTCGGTGCAGTAACGTCTGTGCCTAGCTGTGAAGACGTGTACTCCGGCGGTGACCTCGCCGGCCAGTCCCTCTGGGCCGTCGGAGGGCGGTCCTCATCGGCACCCTTGGGCTGGCGTGGGTCGGTGCGGGCGTCAAAGCTGGTACTGGTGGTGCAGCGGATGCGGGTGTCGCAGCGGATGCGGGTGTCGCAGCGGATGCGGGTGTTGCAGCGGATGCGGGTGTTGCAGCGGATGCGGGTGTCGCAGCGGATGCGGGTGTTGCAGCGGATGCGGGTGTCGCAGCGGATGCGGGTGTTGCAGCGGATGCGGGTGTTGAAGCTGATGCGGGTGATGAAGCTGGTGCGAGCGTCGGTGCCGGGAGTATGACCGCGATTTTGACCGCTGGGCGCACGTAGATGCCGGTGGCTGTTTGTATGCGGACAATTCTTACTTGTCCGTCAGCGGCGGGCTTAGCTTCGATTACACGTCCGCGTGGCCAGCTGTTTCGGGGTAGAGCGGGGTCCATGATGACCACCAAGTCGTGCTCTTTGATGGGGTCGGCCCGGTGGTGCCATTTCTGCCGGGCGGCCATGGTGGGGAGGTAGTCACGAAGCCACCGCCTCCAGAACATGTCTGCCAGCTGTTGGCTTATGCGCCACTGGCGGCGGAGGCATACCTCCTCCTCCTTTTTGTCATATAGTGACAGGTGAGGGCGTTTTCCCGCTGACCCCATTAGAAAGTGGTTGGGGGTCAAGGGCTCCTCGTCTCTCGGATCAACCGAGACGTGGGTCAGGGGCCGGCTGTTGACCACGAACTCGGCTTCTGCAAGCGCCGTAAGAAGTGTCTCCTCTCGCGGGGCTCTTTCTTTCAGTGTAGCTCCTAGGGCTCGCTTCACTGAACGTACTAGCCTTTCCCAGGCTCCCCCCATATGGGGACTCAGAGGTGGGGTAAAGCGCCACTCGATACCCTGTATGGCTAGGGTATCCTGCATCCTTGCGTCTTGGCTGAGCGATTCCACGGCATCTCGGATTTCATTGTTCGCTCCATGAAAGTTGGTACCGTTGTCGGAGTACATCACTGCTGGTTGTCCTCGGCGGGCCGCCATCCGTTGCAGGGCCATGATGGCCGAGTCAGCACTCAGCGACGCAGCCAGTTCTAGGTGTATGGCGCGAGTGGAGAGGCATGTAAATATGGCCCCGTAGCGCTTTTCTCGGCGCCTGCCAATCGTGACCTCCATAGGGCCGAAGTAGTCCAATCCGCAGTGTGTGAACGGGCGGACATGGTGCGTCAGGCGAGCTTCTGGGAGCGCTCCCATAATGGGTGGGATGGGCTTGCTCTTCCGCATTCGGCACGTTGGGCAGTCGTGGGCGATCTTCATGCTAGTGGTACGTAGCCGCAGTATGAAGAAGCTGCCCCGTACCTCTGCGATGGTCTTCTCGGTGCTCGGGTGGTCCGCCTTCTGGTGGTAGTGTCGGATCAGCAGCCGAGTATAAGGGTCATCGCCATCCAGGATGATCGGAGTCTTGGCTACGCTCGTGGCTCCGGTTACTGCTTGCAAACGGGAGCGCATCCGCATGACTCCGTCTGGGCCGAGGAAAGGCGTCAGGCTGTTTAGGCGGCTAGCGGCGGGCAGCGCCTGGCCGTGCTGTATGTTGTGAAGATCGGGGGTGAAGGCATTCTCTTGGGACCTGATCACCCATCTGCGTTCAGCCTCCTTGAGCTCCTCGGCTCGTAGCGGGCCTTCGGTAGGTCGGCCCGATCCCATCCGGCAACGCCTTATGAAGCGCAGTATCCATGCTGTGGCGCGGATGAGGCGGTACCATGAGGAGAACCTCTCGATAGCGGGCAGGGCCTCCCCGGCCGTGGATATGAGGCCGACATATTGGGGCCTAGTCTCCAGGATCGAGTCATCGGGTTTCGTGGTGAGGGCGCGCTCTTCGGGCCAGTCCTCGTCGGGTTTCGTGATGAAAGCAGGTCCGCAGAACCATTCTCCTTGCAGGGACAGGTCGGGTAGTGCCAAGTCTCGGGTGCCGATGTCAGCGGGGTTTTGTTTGGTTGGAACCCACCTCCAGTCAGCTATGTTGGTGAGTTCGTCGATCTCGCCCAACCGATTCGCCACAAAGGCGGAGTATGCCCGTGGGTCGGTGCGTAGCCAACACAGCACTGTGGTCGAGTCGGTCCAGAAGACGGTTCTGCATATTCGTGCCTGACTTTCAGATTTAATAGTCTTGGCCAGTCTAGCCGCCATGAGCGCGGCCTGCAGCTCGAGGCGGGGAATTGATAGCGGTTTGAGTGGCGCCACCTTGCACTTGCTTGCGATGAAGGTGGCTCGCGGCGCGCCTTGCACTTCCTCAACGAAGTAGGCGACGGCGCAGCAGGCTTGTTCGGACGCGTCACTGAAGAGGTGCAGTGTAACGTTGCTCAGCTTGTGTCGGAGTGACCGTCTCGGGATGGACACGCTGCTTTCCCTCAGCAGACTCATCCAGTCCCTCCATCGCTCGGCATGCTCAGGGGCGATGGGGTCGTCCCAGCTGATGCTCGAGCGCCACACGGCTTGCAGTAAAATCTTCGACCGTATAGTGAGGCAGGCGACGAAACCCACCGGGTCAAAGATTTTCATGATGATAGATAGGAGCTGCCTCTTCGTAGGCCGTGTGGCTTCTTGGGGGCTGACCGCGTCGAGAAAGGTGTAAAGAAATCGGTCAGTCGACGGGTCCCAGACCAGTCCCAGTACGCGCTCCGTCCCCGTGGTTCCGCTGTTGATCTGCACTGCGGCGGTTGCTCGTTCACCGGGGAGAATCCGTGCTATAGCGGCCGGGCTGTTGGAGGCCCAGTTGGTCAGGTTGAACCCTCCCTTTGCAAGGAGGGCCTTCACGCTCTGGACCAGTGCGGCAGCCTCGTGTACGTTATCCACGGCGTCCAAATAGTCGTCCATATAGAATTTGGAACGAACGGCTGCTGCGGCGGCGGGGTGCTCGGTTTCGTAGTGCCCGGCCACTCTGTCTCGCACGTACTGGGCACTGCTGGGGGAACACGTCGCCCCGAACATCATAGATGTCAACTGGTACGTCTCTGGGTCCCGTGTGCCAGGCGACCTCCAGAGGTACAACTGGGAGGGCTGGTCCTCTCTCCTGATGTGGATGCGCAGGAACATCTCTTGTATATCTGCAGCGATGGCCACATTTCCCTCTCGGAAGCGAAGGAGGTTCCCCAGGAGTGAGGACAGCAAGTCAGGGCCGGTCATCAGCTGGTCATTCAGAGACGTCCCTCGGCATCGGCTGGCGGCATCAAAGACGATTCTGATTTTCCCCGGCTTGTTGGGATTTGTCACCGCGAAGTGAGGAAGGTACCACTTTCGCGGGGCAGGTAATGATGCCTCGTGGGTTGAAAGCTTCCTGGCGTAGCCTTTGGCGACAAGTTGTGACATCTTGTCGGCGTACGCGGCCGCCAGGGTGGGGTCCGCCGCCAGCTTCTTGTCGAGAGATTGTAGCCGCTTCAGTGCGCACTGCCGGTTGTCCGGGTAGCACGGTTGTCGGGTCTTTCCACAGGAGTCCGGTTTCCCACCTCCCGGTAGCGAGGGGGCGGGTGGTCTCTCCCATCATCGCTAGTGCTCTTGCGTCTTGTGCGTTGACCCGAGCTGCTGATGAAACGCCGAGGGAGTCGATGGCGAAGTTTGTCCTCACCAACTCCCTCAAGCGGGCGTCCGCGGCGGTCTCTGCTTGCAGGGCCAGAGTAGTGGCTGGGTCGTCAGCGCCAGGGTTTGTTCCCCCGTGAGCGATCCACCCTAAAGCGGTCCGCGACACTATTCGCGTAGTGTTGTCCTCACGGACCTCTCTTGATACAATCAGGTGGGCGTTGTCTTGCCCGATCAAGAGCTTCGGGGTGATGCGTCGTCCTGGCACTTGCTGCTCCGGCAGGTTCAGCTCGGCTATGGTGCTCGCGGTGATGGAGAAGGTCGTGTTCAACCCTGCGCCTCTGATGGTCAGCTTCACACGTCGGGAGCGGGCGTCGGAGGTGCACATGCCCTTCGCTCCGTGAAGCCGTACGGCACGGACCGGACCGCTTGCACCGGTCAACATCGCGATCTCGGCGTCTACAAGGGTCACGGTAGAGCCTTCATCTAACAGCGCGAACACTGACACTTCACTCCCTGCGGGCCCGCGAAGCACAACCGGCACAATTTTTAGCAGTACGCTATCGTCTGTATTTCGGCGTCATAAGTTTACTTCACCCACAACCGGCTCTGTTTTTCGCACTTCATGGAGCAACCGATGGTGGGGATGCCGGCACTCCCCCACCCCGCACCACACTTTCACTTTACACTCCCTCGAGTGGTGTCGACCGAGGCACTTTCGGCACAGGTTGCTTGCGCGCACGGTCTCCCAGCGGAGGGCGACAGATTTCCCGGCGAATACCGCACAATCCCGAATGGCGTGGAACTTATTGCACTGCGCACAATTGTCACTTCGCACTGTCGCCCTTTTCCCGGCTGAAGACCGGTGGGCAGAGTCGGTCGCGGCACGCTTCCTGGGTCAGGGCGTAGCCGCGCTCGTCGGGGGCGCGGCCGCCGCGTTCACTAACACTTGTTCGCGGCGCCCTCGATTCGGTCGAACCGGGTCGAGCATGCCGCTAATCGGGATCACTTTCGCGACGCTTCGCAGGAACATTGAGAGCTGCAGTAGTGTGGCCGGGGTGGATTGGCCTAGCTGGCGCAACTCGAGCAGCCAAGACATCCTCAGGGTGCAGGGCATCTTGGCGGTGACGTCAGCTAGTAGGGCGGGGTTGGTGAGGTAGCCCTCCGTCCTCAAGTCTCGCAGGGAGGCCACCAAGTTCTGGACCGTCCCAGAGAAGTCGGCGATCTCCTCGAGTGAAGCTTCCGCTGACAGGTGCGGCAGCTTCTTCACCTTATTTAGCATAAGGTTGGCGATGGATCCTGAGCCACCGTACCGCGTCTCGAGGGTGGCCAGGATCTCTGGGACCTGTTCGGGATCCAGCAGGAGGGAGTAGACAGCCTCCCGGGCCCTGCCTTTCAGCGCGCGCTGCAGTCTGATGAGGTTCTCGCTGGGTGTCAGCCTGCAGGTGTTGGTCGACTGGTGGTACTGCGCTATCCAGGCAGGCCACTCGAGGGGGTCCCCGGAGAACGTGGGGAGGTCCTTGGCTGTAGATTGTCGAGCAATGAGGGCAGTCATCCGGACATCCTCCTCGACGGACGGGCGGGGGCTCTCTGGTACGCGTGTCGATCGGATCGCCTCGGCAATCATAGCGCCGATCCGTGCCACGGTAGGGTCCTCGCCCTGCTGGACCCACTCTCTGGTATGCCGGGCAGTCTCGTCGGCGGTAGGCTGCGGCGGGAACAGCGGCGAGTAGCTGGGATGCAGGTGCCCGATGTTGACGGGCTGGGACCCCGCGTGCAACTGCGAGGTAGACGGCTCTGCATAGGGCTGCGCGTAGAGTGGGCGGGCTCGTGGCTCGGCGTACGGCAGCGGCTCGGCATACGGCAGTGGCTCGGCGTAGCGTCCGGCCGGCGCTGCGGGGCAAGGGAGCACAGCGGGGCCGAACGTTGCAGCGGGGAGGGGGTACCCCTCAGCCGGGGCTCGCACAGCACGCGCCTCTGCGTCGGTCATCTGTACTCGCACCGGCTCGGGAATTGGCTGCACAGCTGCGGGGACGTCCTGCTTGGCGGGCTGCATGGCCGACAATAGCGCGGCGAGCTGCTTGGCATGCTGCTCCCTCAAGGCGCGCATCTCCCGTTGTAGCTGCCTCACGGTGTCCTCTGTGGTGGAGGAGTTGTTCTCAGCATCGGAGGACTGCGCAGTGGTGGGTGTGGGCGCGGCACCGAGCGCAGCGCCGAGCGCAGTGCCGGGCGCCGGGCCGAGCGCAGCGCCGAGCGCAGGCCGAGCGCAGGTCCGAGCGCAGGTCCGAGCGCAGGTCCGAGCGCAGGTCCGAGCGCAGGTCCGAGCGCAGGGCCGAGCGCAGCGCCGGGCGCAGGTCCGAGCGCAGGTCCGAGCGCAGGTCCGAGCGCAGCGTCGAGCGCACCGGCGGGAGCAGCGTCGGGCGCAGGGGCGGGCGCAGGAGGGGGTGGGGCAGCGGCAGACGGCCCGGCGGCAAGCCACGTGGCGGCAGGCCACGCGGCGGCAGGCGGCGCGGCGGCGATCGCAGCGGCGGGCGCGGCGGCGAGCACAGCAGCGGGCACAGCGGCGGGCACAGCGGTGGACTCGGGCTGAGACTCCGAGCTCGAGGCCCCTCGACGGCTGCGACGTGCAGGCATCTCGGCACGTACAAGGCACGAAGACGTACAGACGTCGCTTGTAGTCGAGAAGGCGTGCAGACGTCACTGGAGTCGAGAAGGCGTGCAGACGTCACTGAAGGCGAGAAGGCGTGCAGACGTCACTGAAGGCGAGAAGGCGTGCAGACGTCACTGAAGGCGTGAAGGCGTGCAGACGTCACTGAAGGCGTGAAGGCGTGCAGACGTCACTGAAGGCGTGAAGGCGAGAAGACGTCACTAGTAGTCGTGAAGGCGTGAAGTAGATCCTGGCTCAAGAAGGACCATGTACGGGACAAGACCTGTAAAATCTTGCCGCACGTTTTTAGAAGAAGAAGATCAGGCTGGCCACTTCGACGCTTCAGAGCAGGGTAGGAAGGAAGGGGGAAGATGCCTTGAAAAAGGCAAACGATTTCTTGCAAGGAAGTGGTGAGGGCGAAGAGAAAGTCACGGTCGGTTTTCAGGCCGGGTGAAGATGCAGGCGAAGTAGGTAGAAGGCGTGTTGAATCCGTGAGAATACTCTGAATTTTAGAAATGCACTCGTCGTTCAAGTACTTCGGTGCGATACCGTGCGGCGAATCGGGCAGTTTGAACTCGTGAATATTTCGCGAGCTGCCGTAGACTCTGTCAACCTTGGATCGACTTGATCAAAAAATTAGGATGTGAATCACGACCTTCTGCTTGAATTGAGCCTATTGCAATCTTCACCTATTTTTTATTAAAGCAACCAAAATTATTACAAAGTATGTCATGGGGGTCAAAGTAGGACAGGTAATACTTTGCCGTCAATTACAAAAAAATGCATTGTACAAACATAAAATAAGTAAGTTTACTCGATTACGCGGGCGCTAATGAACAGATCAGAAAAGATCGTTTATTTAGATCAGTCACCGCGGCCGCAGGAATCGCTTACAAAGACAGACAATTTTGGTAGAACAATAATTTTGAAAGGTTTTTTGTGGATCAGAGGGGCTCGACCAATGAGAGCCCGCTCTGTTTCGGGACCGTCGCCGGGAGCGACCGTAGGGGTGGCGGGGGTCGGAGAAATGTCCCGTTAGCACCCAGTAGCGTCTCGGGACGAAAACGAGGTTCAGGGGCGTAGGAAAAAGAAAACGATGACGTGCACTGTCATCATCACTTCTTCGAAAACCCCGGAACTACGCTTGTCGAAAGCCAATATGTACTGAAATGGGGCGTTTGCACAAATCCTCTTTTTGTGCAAACATAACAAGATAGGGATGCGTATCTAGTCGCTTCTATCAGGTTAAAATTAAAGTCGGGCGTTGCACAATTAATTATTTGTGCAGACAAACAAACAAGACAGAGACGCGTATCTAGTCGCTTCTCTCTCTCTCTCTCGTTTGTGGTCAGGTCGTCTGTTATGAGCCTGACCAGTACTACATGCCAGCTCGATCGAGAACGTATCGAGTCGTCTCTCGTTCGAAACTGCACGAACTCAGTAGTTGATTTCGTATCTAGTCGTACCACCTACTGAGTTATGTACTGGTTGATGTTTATGCAAACGGAGGGTATTACGAACTTT
The DNA here is from genome assembly GCA_022606495.2 of Halesus radiatus. Taxonomy (NCBI): domain Eukaryota; kingdom Metazoa; phylum Arthropoda; class Insecta; order Trichoptera; family Limnephilidae; genus Halesus; species Halesus radiatus. The sequence goes on along the minus strand of JAHDVE020012284.1, from coordinate 118,184 downwards.
GATAGTCACGTCTGGTATATTTTTATAAAATATTATGTATCTACTACCAAAGTAAGAATCGTGGCTCCCTTGTCAGACATAAGAATTCCTCTTTTCGATAAGGCTTTATACATTAGGCCGAGAACGCTTTTAAATGGAATATTTTATTTTATTATACAAATACATGTAAAAATTATAATATAAACATACAACTATTTTAATTCTAAAAATAATAATTTCAAGTATAGACAAATGATGAATTTGTCTATACTCGAAATGATTATTTTTTTAGTATTCCATATATTCCTCATGAAGAAAGCATCGCTTTCGAAACATGTTGATATCTGTGTATATTAATAAAGTGGTGAATACAAAGCAATTTTTTAAATTAATTTATTAATAATTTATTTCACCATTTTATACCTAAATGCAAGTAGTGGTGTTGTGCCGTGGTCGTTCTTAGCATCGGGGTGATTATTAAAGCATTTATTTTGAATCAATTGCTCACACTCTCAGTAGAGTGAATTTTATTGATGAAATATGCTTTGTAAATTTGATATAAGGCGTTTCTTTTATGTAAATTCGTAGTAGTATATGAGAGCTATTTATAAAGAATGGCACGATAAGCGCCTTCGTCACGATGTATTTCTGTCCTGTTAGATAAAATTAAACAGATGGGGGCAGCTACCTTTATTAAAGAGATGCTTTTTCAGTAAGAAGACGCCGTACAGACTACGTCACAAACAAACCCCTTAGGAACATCACAATGAGGCGCAATATCTCAGCAGGTTTTATGTTAAAATTGTTAACGCTCTGACGTAGGCGAGAAGATTTATTTTAAGAATTAAGTCTCCCATTCATAAGTTAGTTAGTAAAAGGAGCTAGTAAGTTTCTACGTCACAGTGACTATTTTACGTCGCGTTAACGTAGTTTACGTAAATACGTACGAATGCCTTGAATTGGGAAGATAAGTTTATACTTGTCTCCAACTGCACAGCTGTTTCATTATTTTATAGTTCTTAGTTTAAATAAAATCTTCAAAAGGCAAAGACCATTTCAATTCCACAAAAAAAGTAACCGACCAAGATCACGTGGCAACTTAGATATCCTTAAATTTAAAATTACTGCTTCTCAACTCCATATATGTTTTAAATGCTCTCCCGTACAAAATCACAAGAGAAAAAATTATAATTCTTTCAAGTCACAAATCAAACAATTATTAGAAAACTCCAACAGTAAATTACAAGTATTAATAATTTCTTCAGTGAGTTTTACAAAACTTTTAATTGTAAATAATGTACATAAATCAGAAAAAACATTATCTGCAAATATTAGATCAGGCCTTTCGAAATATGACTAAAATTAAAATGTATTATTATTTTTATAAACAATAATTATTAGCCTGAAAACACTCATCCAAATTGAAAAAACCTTCCGAGCAAAGATAAATGTCGCCGGCAGGACTCGAACCCACACCCCTCTAATATCCGGTCAGATGCTCTACCATTGAGCTACGTCGGCTTATCGCAAACCCGCCAAGTTAATCAATATATACTAGTGTTTCATTCAATAATTACGGTTTTTTATTATATTTCACCTGTAAACAACCAACTTTATTTGTATGAGGAAGGCTTGTAACGGCTAAATCCCTCACTAGGTGGCGTCGAGACAAATTATGTCTTCATTTTATTGGTGAAAAATGTTTGACGGAAGTTTTTTTCAATTTGGATGAGTGTTTTCAGGCTAATAATTATTGTTTATAAAAATAATTGTTACCCTTTGCGTTATGCACAAAAATCTTGTCTTAAAAACTTTACTTTATCAATTAATAAAATGTATTATGTTTATATCTTGTAGGCGTCGTATTGTTGCATTTCTATTATCATGTACTTTTACTCTTCTATCGTGTAGTAACGATCGTGTACAACAAAACGAACTGTATCTACGAGTATTATATTCTTGATGTATTTTATTTCTATACTTAATCATCATTACCGTCGCTACATGGCGCTGCTCCACAACTCAAACACGAGAAATCTTTTTCTATTGAGTTGGGTAATTTTGTTAAATAAATTTATGCTTTTTTGTAATTATCTATTAAGATAAAAATTATTAAATATTGTTATTTGTTTATTGCCTCGAAGTGATTTTTCATAAAAATGGCGCTTCACAAATAATCAAATTATTATTATTAATGTTACAGGGTTATCGTGTCACCGTGCGAACTTTAAAGATATATGATTGATCTATCGACAGGTATGTATTTTTCTCGTTTAAAAATATATTGTGTTCCAACTGAAATGCAACTGAAAATATTGTTCGTATCAACTTAAATGGGTTATGTACATGTTTTGGTCCATGACTGCTCTACTTATTTTTAATATACCCCAATACATATATATAATTGGATAATTACGTTACGAGAGAAAATAACGGAGAGATGTACCGGTGCAAATGATATTAACTATTTGCGGGTCAAAGTGTTCCCACTGTTAAAGGAGGAAATGGAAAAAGTCGCACAGCATCAAACACGAAGAGGTAATAAAGTTGGTTAACGACTAAATTAATAGCAACTACTCGTATATACATATTAACATATATGTCGTAGCGGCCTGCAGTGTAAGCGGGTATGGGTACCGGGCCCGATAACCATTCATCGGATAATCGACACCTCCGACATAGATCGCCCCATAGAGTGGTTCGCTACGTTTGGTGACTTAGCAAGAGTGCCCGGGTTAATATGGTGAGGTTTGACCAGGTCTTCGTAATGTAAAAAAAAAACAATATTATTATGATGTCCAAGGTATTATTTTTTGTCATACAAGTTTATTCACCAATAAGGTATATGAAAATAATAACAAAAAATGGATAATTTGTGTATCGCCATTTTTTCAAAAATCACCTCAAGGGCGCTGCACAAATATTACTTATATTATATTATATTATTAATCTAATTATGTACAAACAGTACAGAAAAACATAGTTACCTGGCAGGTCGTTTCAGATAAACACAGTTTTATTAGAAAATTTACGCTTGGAGAAGATATGATTTTTTTTAATATTTTTTTCCTTATTTTCTATTGATATTACATTTATTAGAAGATTTGTGTCAAAAGAAGAGTTGGCATTTATTTGAAATATTAATAATTTTTTTATTAATTTTTACGGCTGGAGAATATTTATAAAAAGCATAGACATTTATATTTTAACAGTTAGTTACTTGCGGTGTTGCGGACTGCAGAAAGAGGCGTACACTGAAGGAATATTTGATAATTAACAAAAGAAAATCATATATTATATTTGGCGATTGTTTGGCTTTCCTCAAGTTGATTGTTTGTGTTTAATGTTTTATGGTTATGTTGAGGAAATCAATAAATGTTTTCTGTTGTTAAATTTCTACATTTTACATAAACTAATATAATATAAGTGTACATTTTCCTAAAGTAAGCCGCTAATAAGCAATTAACAGAGAAGTATGTCTGTGTTAATTGCTTTTCTCGTGCTACGTCGCTGCACGATTTCTATGTAAAATAACGTATAACGATTTACAGTTTTTTTGCTGGTTAAATCTCCATCATAAAACATCGTGAAAAGTGAAAGTTTTCAATAAATATTACCATCTTATTGCTAGGCAGCGGTTATTCTATACTATATATATTTAGAAAATACCTAACCCGTACTCAGATCACGTCGGGGTCACCATTTACAGGTTATGAATAACTCACTTTAATGTCACTTTAGGTTTTATTACAATTATCTTTAACTTATATTTTATAATTTCTTCAAAAGATTGGTACAATAGACAAATTGTAAACATAAACAGTAGGTAATTAATCAAAATTGTTAATAAAAAAATATTAGACAACATTGAATTACAAATAAATATATATAAAAAAATTATCTTTATTAATAATATTGATATGAAAATAAATTCAATAGATACTTAAAAACAAAAAACAAAACAAAAAAATTAAAAAAAGGAAAGCTTCGCTTTCGAAACATGTTAATATGTATATATTATTCGTAAAGAATGCAAGGATGATGTAAGCGTAATGTGTAAGATTAAGAAAGGGACGCTTAGATGGTTTGGGCATGTGGAGCGAATGAACGAAGAAAAGAATGTAAGAAGAATGTATGACGCGAATGTGAATGGAAGAAGAATCCGGGGACGTCCGAGGAAGACATGGCACGATCAAGTGAATCAAATACTTGAGTCGGGCCATGTCAGAAGTCGGAATAATAGAAGAGAATGTATGAGACGATGTATGAATGTGAATGAAACAAGAAGTGTATGCCAAGATCGAGTTGTTTGGCGGTCCGTCCTCTCTGCCTACCCCTGTGATGGTTAGTTAGTTATTAATAAAGTGGTGATTACGAAAGTAATTTTTAATTTATTTATTAATAATGACGCCCCAAAGCGAACACCAATCGTTTGAAGAAATTATACGAAAGGAAGTTATTTAAAAACAACATTTGTCCTCATTTTTAAAGACTAAATATAAAACCATAAACATTTTCGATTAAGTCTCTGCGCATTTTTGGCTGATTTGCGCGATTTTTCTTTACAATATTTTATGAAGTAGTCTTTTCATCGGGTATTTTGATAGCAACGGTTTTGTTGAACGCTGCCTTTTGTTGGTTTGTCAAAGGGGGCGGTACAGATAACTGCCACAGTATTCATAGTAGCATTGTTGTTAAAATATAAATAAGTTTTATCATATTTCCTACATAATATGTACGTACGTAATTTTATCAAGGCGTGTTTTTAACAGGTAGATAAAAAGGGTAGAATGTAAGTGAGCGGGATTTGTAGTACCTGCCTACACAACTAAGGATGTTTCATGTTTTAGTTATGGTTATATATTTTGTAAAAAAAAACTAATTTAACTCCTCTATTGATCATTTGATTGCGCCTAAATTATTTAACTACGATTTTATTCTTTATAATAATTTTTTTGTTTTTGTTTTTTATTTTTTATTTTTTTTATTACATAAAACAGGCAATATGCCCAAAACTTACGTACATTAATGTTTGCTTGGCAATAATAATCAATAAGTACAATAAACAACAAGAAAAATGATCTCGCAAAAATGAAAAAGAAGTGAAAGGTCGAAAACATATTATAAAGTAGGTGTATAAACTAACTCTTATTGTCACCTGTGCTGATGGTACACTGTTTTGATACTCGATAGAGGGCATCATCACATTTTCAGCTTGATATTAATGGTAAAAGTTTATTAATAAATTCATTTTTTTTTGTAATCACCACATTAATTATGTATACGTATCAACATGTTTCGAGAGCGATGCTTTCATCATCAGGAATACATAGAATATAAATTATTATTATTATTAGTATTCTTTCAATTCAAATCTTTATTCTTTTTAAAAATTTTACAAAATTTACATTTTAAGGCATTTCTAAAGATGATACAGGATGTACAACATCCAAAATAATTACTTATAAAAAATAATAAAAATTAAACAAAAAAAAGTTAGACATATATAATCTCGGTAAATTTTATAGAAGGCATACTGGTATTATACAAGTAACAACAAAGCTTTACGTTTAAATGCAGCTTCATTGATGCTAAATATGTCGATATCCGAAGTGATTCTATTTGACAGCAAGATTGTCCTCCCCACCGACATGACCATTGGCAAGTTGGTCCTAAAGGATAAAACAGTCTATGCTATCGGTGACGGAGATAACCATCGGGAACATAGAAATGAATGCTCTCCATGATAGCCGAATTTTCGAACCATCCGCGAATCAGTCTGAAGAAATGTGTCACAGTGTGTACTTCCCTTCTGACCAGCAGATAGTTCATTCCGAGCATACCTAAGAGAAAGTCGTTAGGATAGAGCCACGGGTAGTAGCCATACTCCCTCAAATAAAGAAATCTTAAAAATTTCTTCTGACCTCTCGCCAACATGAATGAAAACTTCACCTGGTGTGGGCTCCAAACCACCGACCCACTCTCAAGCCTACTCCTTACTAGCGAGTTATATAAAATTATGAGAACCCGAGTGTCTTTAAAATTCCTTGAAGTACCTAGGACGAAACCCCAGCATTTTTAATGAAGTACTACAGGTGACTTCAATATAAGCATGAAATGTCAGCCTACTATCAAACACGATACCAAGATCTTTCATAGTGGAGACACGTTTTAAACTTCGGGCGTTCATATTATACCGGTAAAACCAAGTATGACACGCCCTTGTGAAAGAAAGAATGAAACATTTAGAAATATTGAACTCAATCTGATTTCTCTTACTCCAATCAATAATTCGATCAATATCCGATTGGAGTCGATTGCAGTCTTCTAAAGTTAATATTTCTAAGAACAGTTTTAGGTCATCAGCGAAAAGAAGAAACCTGGAATGCAGAATACTCTCTGCGATATCGTTAATAAAAATAGAAAAGAGGAGGGGGCCTAAATTAGAGCCCTGAGGAACTCCAGAGAGCACAGGAAATAATTTAGACAAAAATATTCAATGCTATACAAATTGTTTTCTTCCAGTAAAATAGCTGGCAAAGAATATTAGAAACCGTAAACAAAAACCTATCCTTGGCAGTTTATTTAATAAGATATCATGATTTACAGTATCAAAGGCCTTCGAAAAATCATTGTATGAACAATCAACTTAGTAGCCTTTATCTAAGGATTTGGATACATAATCTGTGAGTACCAATAGGTTCGTGTCTGTTGATCGGCTCTTTCTAAATCCATGCTGTTCCGATGTTATAAACGGCTCTACTTGAGACAGCGTGTGTTTGTGGAGTATTGACTCGAACAGCTTTGCCGGGGCAGAGAGAAAGGCCACCGGTCTGAAATTTTCCACAGATGTCTTTGACCCGCTTTTGAAGATAGGACAAATTTTTGAGACTTTCCAGGAATAAGGAAATATACCAGTTTCTAAAGAGAGGTTGAATATGAAGCTTAGTTGCAGCTTTAAAAAATCAACACATCCTTTAAGAAAAGGGACTGGTAAAAAATCAGGTCCAAGTGAATGTGTATGTTTTATTTTTGTAATGGAAGATTTTACATCTGATTCGTCTATATGACTTGTATCAATGTTCTGAGCTCCCTTCACATTCATCTTGACAGCAGTATTGGGATTTAGTAATGGAGGCTCATTACTATACAGCGCCCTTGAGGTGATTTTTCACAAAAACGGCGCTATACAAGTCATCCAACTATTATACACGGATTTGAAATGTGTCGCAAACGCATTGGCTACATCCGCTCCTCTAACTTCTCGATCACCATGCATCATGGTGTTCGTTATACCACCGTCCTTACGTAGTGATTTGACGTAGTCCCAAAATGACTTAGAATCATGCTTGATATCACTCTCTATAGATATATCATATGTACAAAATGCTATATGAACATTTCGTCTCACAACTGTTTAGAGTTTACTGAATATTTCATACTCACGTTGGTCACCAGTGGCTTTCCATTTTTTATAGTGAGCATGCTTAACCTCGATGCTCGCGATGGTATCTCTAGAGAACCACTTCGGATATCTACGTCCACCTCTGTTGGGAGGTTTCCTAGGAAAGCAAGCGTCAAATATATTATATATACAAGAATAAAAATGGTGCAGCGCCTCATTAACGGTGACAAAGTTACAAAGCTCTTCCCATTCCAATTGACTCATCATATGGTAAAGTTTGTCAAAATCACCCCTACCAAAGATCCATCCACGCAAAGTGCCATCATCATGTTGGGGGACTTTGAATATTCCATATATTCCCGATGAGGAAAGCGTCGCTATCGAAACATGTTGATATGTATATATTAATAAAGTGGTGAATACAGAGTAATTTTTAATTCATTGATTAATTGTGTCATTAAAGATGTCTATTTCATAATTAGAGCAGTGTACCATATAGTATGGTAATTTCTTAATATCCGCGGAAAAGGAGAAAAATATCCAGTGTTTGTGTGATAGGCTAAATGATCAGTTGATACATTTTTGGTTCCTAAAAGAGAGTTCTATGGTTGACTCAATTAAATATTTTTGGCATTTAGATTTTTGTATTGGCGACTATATAAATAGGCACATAAAAAACATAATATTCTAAAAGTATACAAATTTCTAGGAAATAACAAATTAAATATTTAATCATTGAAGAAGATAATATTAACATAACCTAAATGAAAGATGAAACCGGATAAAAGGACAGAAACTAAAAATATTTCAGTCGCATCTGGTCCCAGGTTTCATCTTTCATTTAGGTTATGTTAATATTATCTTCTTCAATGATTAAATATTACGGTGAGGTTCTTAAATCTCAATAAAAATAAATAATAATTAAAAATTAAATTAAATATTTTTATAAACAATTTACTAGACTTACTTTTTGTACTTGCTTAACAAAATATATTTAATATGTTATTAACTATTTGCTGCATCCTCTTCGGGCTACATCCCTGAGTTTCGTCGTCGGCTCATAAAGCTGAGTGATACGTAACTTAATCTCAATAATATTTTCTTTTTTTTTAGTACTCAATTTTAAATGCATTTTCTTCCTAATAGCACCAACCAGTACCTATCAAACACATATACATAATCTCTTTATACTTAATGTTATGTAACAAATTCGCTACTAGTAAAAGGAGATTCTAGAAGATTCTCGAACATACGCTAGGATTAGTCCCGGCTTTCGCCACCAGGAGCGACATTCCCGCCCGCCACCGGCCTCGCGCAACGGTCATCTGGCGAAAGCCCACCGCTCGTCATTAGAAGTCCGACATTAGAATCGAGAGGTGCGTGCGGCGTGCCCTTAGCACGTGGCCGCTTCGCATGGTTTCTGGCGTCATCTTACCTTTCATGCATTAGTACATTGTAAACTCATTGTCTTTGCATAAATCTAATTAGTAAAGTCAGTGATGAGTGCATAACTCCCTGTGAGCCATTGGATACTGTCCGTGTGGGATCCAGCGTTCCTCGGCATCACCCTTTGCGATGGAGGAGCGTGCTGACAGTCACCGATCGACCTATGTAAGCTGTATTTCAAACCTCCTTCCGTGCTGTATTTAACTGTGCCTTTAAATAAGTTGTCTGATTTTAGACTCACCGGAGAGAGGGAGATATTTGAACCATTAGATAGGAAGTGAACTGCCAATTGTTATTATAACCCATATGTACTACCCGTGACTGCCTTCCCGTAAAATAAACCCTGTCTAGAAAGCTCACGTCTTTTCATTTGGTGGTTCGAGTGCCTTTCCCCGACGCAGGTATGAGGCTGAACGCCGACCCCGACTTTGCAGAGAAGAGCTGTGATGCTCCTACCCACTGAGCTATCCAGGTGAATCCCTGAGTCGGCCGCCCGCGTCTGGCCTCAAGGTGAGTTTAACCTAAACTGTCTCTGTCATTTCTAACACTGGTATCTAGTCCCACATATTACACTGGCAGCCAACTTGGGGCCATCGTCATATTACACTGTCGCCCTCGAGTGTTATATATGTTACATTAATTATTATACTTTTTCGTAGATATATTATGTTACCATACTTTGTCAATACTACCTTTTCCCTTCTATTTTTTTTTTATAATGGCACTTAATGTGAACTAAACTTGTCAATTTGACTGTTCTAAAACGGGAAGTTCCTAGTTGGGGAATCAAAGTTTTCTCAATTGTTGTCAAATAATGTGTGTTTCAAATAAATAAATATTATTATTATTAAATTACAAAACATATTGATTTTTATAATTTTGTACCTATTTGTTCATTTTTTTGTTATTTTTTTCTTAGTCCTCTTCACTAGGGGTCCCATGCAGAGTCGGACTAGAATTGTTTAATTTGATATCATCTAACTAGGTGCGTCTTCTACGTCGTTTTTAGTGCTGTTATTAAGGTTATTTCATTGACCTCTTTCAGCCAGACTTCATTTCTTGACTTGTACTCATTAAACATTCTATTAGTCGTATATCTAGTTTCTTTATTCGAATATGGAATGTTTTTATGTCATTTTAATTTGGTCTGGTGTGTTACTCTCGCGTTTCTTAACGTATAAATATTTTTTAAATATTTAATAATAATAATAATAATTTATTTATTCTGAAATGTGGGGAGGTTAGTGCAGTCCCACACATCCCATAAAGAATATACAAATAACACAGATAATACATATTCATAAAAATGGAAATGTAAAGAGACCATAATAGACGTTAGTGAATTATTACACTTGAGATTGATGGAGCCAATATATTTCTCTATCTTACTTCTACGCTGAAATCTGGACTCTGGCGAGATTCAATGATGAGGACATTTCCGGATTTGTTTGCCCGCTTCCTAAATCCTGCCACCCGGGTTCTTATGAGGGCTGCAAAGCCAGGAACTCGCCCCTCCGTGAGCATGTTGGAGGCACTGCAGTGTCTGGAAAGACCGAATTTCGCCCAGTAGGCGTTGTTGTACTGTACGCGAAGTCTTTCCATGAAGTTCGCCCAGAGCTTGCATGTATAAAGAATTCTAAAGAATGCAAGAAATAGCGTATTTTTTTCCAGTGGACCGCAAAACCGAAACCTTCTACTGAACATGTTTGAATTTACACTGGGTGTAAACTGGATTTACACATCATCTTTACATGTCGATATCATTGTCATCCATCAACTTACTAGTAATGAGGTGTCCAGGTATTTTACTTCTTCTACCACCTTCAGAAGCTCGCCATTCAAGAAAACTGGTGGAATACTTTTAGGACCCTGTCCATATCTGGTAATCAGTAGTGCTGTTTTTTTATTATACAGCATGTTTGTTTCTTGTGCGAATAATGGAGCCGAGGATTTTTAAACATTTATTAGTTATTGAATTGATATATAAAATGATTTTTTTTTAAATTAAAAACCTTTGTAACTTTTTTCCAATTATTTATTTTTGACCAACCGGTTTCACCCTATTACGGGAATCAGACTGGCACAATTAATACTAAATCTATGGTATATATAGCATCGATGTCAGGAGTGAGTGCCCCTTGCTTTCTAATATTGTTTTTATTTATGACTTATGAAATATGAATTATGAAATTTGTTTTATTGCTGACAGTACTCTTTACTAATGTGTGTTTAAAAACTACTTTCGGATTGGTTTATTACTCTCTGAAAGACGGATTACATTGTCTTTATTTACTGAATCTATGGTTTTTTTTAAATTTGAACAGATTGTTATTTCTAGTTTTGTTTTTTCCCTGTTATTTCGGTCTTGTTTGCTAAAATGAATTTTACAGCAGTTTTTATCCTGTAGTTACATGAACTACGGGTAACCAGATACATTTTAATGGATCTTTAAAATGTTTTATGTTTTAGTGTTCGCCTTGGATGTCTGCGACAAAATTTCCAGTTACATTTTACCCTGGTATTTTATATGTGTTTCCTATTTACATTCATATATTAGATACTATTAATGCATACAAGTAAGGTTACACTATAATGTATATATTAGAGTAGCAAAGTTAGAAAAATTGATATGTGCAAGAAAAATGAATTGGCTAATATTCCTTATTTACTATTAAGTTTTCTAGCTAGCACAGAACTGTAGTGCTATTCAAAGTATTACAAAAACATCGTGTAATGATACCAATTGAGTAAATAATTACATTCAAAGAGTATAGACACGGTTAACACCTTCCGAATGTATTATAGGACAATAAAATTTCGGTTTAAATTAGAAGGCCAACTCTTGCGTGAGAAAACGTCGTCCGCAAATAAAAACTACATAACTTTAATATATTATGAACCAGGTAGGAAAAATAAACACGCAAATCCACTTCAATACTCGATACAACACAAAGTGTCTGACGGTGGTCTGTCGATACAAAACGATATCCTTGAATTGTGCGTGATATTGGCAGGAAATAAAATATCTTGTGACGTCACATCGACATATGCGGGTTACACCGTATACGTCACGATACGTCACAGACTCGAAGGCTGTTGTGGAAACAGAAACAGGCTTTTTACGCCGGTTTTTTGTGAAGATTCTATTTTAGACGCCTTACAATACATACGGTGCATACGGTTTATTAACAAGTTATTTTTGGACTATAGTTGATCGCAGCGAGCCAGTAGATATTGTGAGTCTTCTCAAATAGATATTACTTTTCCTTGAATAGATCGCTTCGTATTAATAAACCTGTTTGATTCTTCTGCTGTAATAAAATTGTTTGGAGAACTGAAATAGAAAATGCTATCACTGGCTTAATTAATAGTAGTTCGTTTGTAGAAGATTAAATGTTCAAAGAGAGATTTAAAACTGTTTTTATGAACTTGCGCATTGTGAGTTGAAATTATAAAATTATTATCGGAAAGTGTTAACTAGGGAAGGTCAACCTAATGAGACCTACCTCCGTAGTCGAGTTGGGATGTGACGGTGCTTCCAAAAAGTTTTATTCAATTCTTCAAAAGGTTGTTATTTACTTTGTGGCATCATTATTAATAAATTAATTATAAATTACGTTGTATTCGCCACTTTATTAATTTATACATATCATGATGCTTTCCTCATCAGGAATACATAGAATAATAAAAAATAATAATTTCAAGTATAGACAAATGACAAACATAGAACACAATAATGTAAGAATAGGCAAATTATAAACATAAACAAAAATTGATTAAAGTTGGTAAGTAATTAAACATTGAATAACAAATTTCTACTCGAAATTAAGAAAAGAAATTAATTATATTAATATGAAAATAAATTCAAGACATAGCTATTTAAAAAGATATTTGTTTATTAATTATATTTAATTCACTATTAAAGCTTTTTTTAATGTATGTTCCTGATGACGAAATCATCGCTTTCGAAACATGTTGATACGTGTATATTAATAAAGTGGTGAATACAGAGTAACTTTTGAGTAATTTATGAATAATTATTTTTATAAACAATAATTATTAGCCTGAAACACTCATCCAAATTGAAAAACCTTCCGAGAAAAGATAAATGTCGCCGACAGGACTCGAACCTGCACCCTTCTGATTGCCGGTCAGATGCTCTACCGTTGAGCTACGTCGGCTTATCGCAAACCCGCCAAGTTAATCAATATATTCTAGTGTTTCATTCAATAATTACTGTTTTTTATTATATTTCACCTGTAAACAACCAACTTTATTAGTATGAGAAAGGCTTGTAACGGCTAAATCCCTCAATAGATGGCGTTGAGACAAATTATGTCTACATTTTATTGGTGAAAAATGTTTTGACTTGTCAAATATTTATTAATTGATAAACTAAAGTTTTTTTTTTTTTAGTTAATAAATTATAAATAGTTTAATTTTGATTTATTTTTGATTATTCGCCCATCTGGGCTTTTACATGGATTTTAGAACATAATACAAAGAGCTATGAAAAATTATAATTACATAGAGATTTTAAACCATAAAGCAAGGAACAATTTTTTTATAAACGTTTAACTCTGACATAAAATATAAAATTAAAACAATATTACAACACAACTCATTAACGCTACATTATCCAAGGTACAATAATACAAAGTGCTGGTAAACAAGACGCTTTACTGTTGAAATGGAGTCTACAAATATACTATAATAAAATATATAATTATTATTTACCTCTTATTGTTTACTCACTACTTCTTGTTAACAAAAATATGATCATCCTATGATTGTGGCTAATTGGAGCACAGATACTTTATGATAGCTATTTGGGTTACAATGAAATTTTTATTGTTGTAATCTATAAATGTACAGCCTAACTTAAAGATTTACTGTAAATTTCGTTGTTTATAGTCTAAAAACTTTAGTGAAAAAAAAAATTATAATATATCGTTTCACTAAAATTATAAAGCCTATGATCTCAATATAGGACTGTTCTAGTGAAATGAGTGGCTAATTTATTTGTTTTTTTTTTTTTTTTTAATTTTAAGAATAAATAAATAAAAAAATATCAACAATGCCTCCAAACCGAGCCCAGATCACGCATCTTATTGGTTAATGAATTAGACTGATAGTTGGTTCTGTAAGTGATTAAAAAAAGTCCTATTTATACTTTCAATCTAACATATTGAAGACTCCCCTTTTTATTAATTTCTTCTAATGATCTATATGTAAGTACTCGGACGACTTCGCCTCTTCCGGGATGTCGACAAACACTTCTCTACCTCGATTGCCCCACCTCGCTCTGCTTCCTCCGAGTTGCCTTCTTCTTCATTTTGACCACCGCTGACCCTGGTCCCTCCGAACTACCACCACCCACTGGACACAGACCCTCGCACCAACCATGGATAAGGCCCGCGGAACAAATTCATTCAAAAGGATTTTGTACAAATTTGGAAGTTTTGTGAAAATTCAAAACTCGTCAATTTATCGGTATCGTTCCCCCTCGTAAGGGAACGATAGGTTGTGTTTCCCTCCCCTCCAGCCCACTTCGCAGATCAGGATCAGCTGCCCCTACAATTCGCCTGTGCGCCATTACGTCTGGTACATATTCCTTAAGTTTAATAATATGGATGGTTTTCCACAAATTCAAAATAGATTGTTTACTTCGGGATAGGAACTTATTCTTGTTACCGCTATTTAATGTACGAGTTCAAAGTGTATTCAACATTATTTTGTAGCCATGTTTGCCAATTTGTTTACGTAAATAAAGAAACAAATCATGGAAAAATTCCATCACGGAATTGGGTGATTTTACGGTATCTACGAGGCCGTCTGCTTATCAACAAATTTAGAAAAATCCTTGGTGTGTTGACACAAAATTGTTTTGGTCAGTAACTTAATCAGTAGCAGCTTACGTTCGACACGCGCATAGTTCGAGGAAAGCGTTTTGTTTTTTTTTCAAGCATGGGTCGATTTGATTCTTGTTAGGCCAAGTAGAGATTCGATCTTCGGCAGCGAAGCCGATAAGCGAGTCACTGAGGCGCTGTATTTGTTAATCCTGTGACCTACTACATACAATGCTCGCCTGTTCTAGCTCCTCTTCACTGTTCACTCTGGTCTCAAAATCAAATCAGTAAGCCATAACCAAACAGAAACTATCGACAGAAACTCATATTCCCATACATATTACGAAAAAAGAACAACCATATTAATTTTGCCTTGTAATTCAGAAAAAAAATCAGAAGAGGAGTTTGAAGAACTCAAAAAACGTTATTTAGCATAAATAATTATTAGGTGCAAATATCCACAAAGGATAGCGCTTTTAATATAGCATAACACATCAGGAAGCTGGAAATGAGAAACAAGAAGTAGCGGGAAGCAACAACGAAAAAAAAAACATATGCGGAAAACCGAAAGGGAGAAGCAAGAAGCGAGTACCTAGAAGTAAGAAGAAACTGGAAGCAAAAATAAGCGGGAAAAGAAAAACGGTCACCAATGCTCAGTCAATTCCTTAATTCCTATCCATCCTTATTTCCAATATTGGCTTATAAGGTTGTCATGTATACGGGTCGATTAAATTACAATCTCGTTCCCATCCACAGAGCATGTATTCCAAGTCCTAATAAATCAGTGCCCCCTGATATACCGGTCGCACCGGGACAGGAGTGCTCCTGGCTGGAGTGGTACAATCATATCGTATTATGATAAAAGTGACAGTGACAAAGCAAAACATAGGTTAGGTTTGTTGTTTGTTTGTTCTATTTTGTCGTGGAACCGTTCCATGATAACCTTTTTTCAGATGGCGCCAATATTCAAGTTTGTCCAGGCGCCATTCGACTCAGGGCCGGAGCTTCAAGAAGATATTAATAAAGGTGAACTCGTACTCATAATGAGTTGTAACTCGCATTCTCTCATTGCTCTTTAGCCTCGGAGAAAGTCCCGCTGGCACAGACGCTCTGAGAGAGGATGAACTTCAATACCAGCCATTTCATAAAATTTGTGGGGTCATTATTAATTAATGAATTAAAAATTACTTTGTATTTCCCACTTTATTAATATATACATATCAACATGTTTCGAAAGCGATGCTTTCCTCATCAGGAATATATACAGCGCTCTTGAGGTGATTTTCTCATGGAAACGGCGATATGGAAATAATATTGTTATTATTATTATTAAAGAATACATTACAGTATTATACATATGAATCTATATTATCCTGATGAAGAAACCATCGCTTTTGAAACATGTTGATATGTATATATTAATAAAGTGGTAAATACAAAGTATTTTTTAATTCATTTATTAATAATGACGCCACAAACTTAATACCAATATTTTAAAGAAATTATAATATTAATATAACTTAAGTTTACTATATGTATAATATGTACGCATATCTTTTTTTATATTTATGTCCTTCGCGAACTTTTATTCTTTATATACTCTCTGATGTCATTGTACGACCTAATGCCACATTTAATAGTTACATTTTAAAATTATTTGTGCTATATTCTTATGCTTGTAATTAACTGTGACATGTAATTATTGTTTATGGTATATTTATTCCCTTGAAATTGAATAAATAAATAAATTCGAATGCATTCATCTGTGATTATTACTGTGCACATTACGTTGGCAGGATATATTTTTATTATAAAATTGTGTATTATATTATGAATTTTCCTAAGGTTAGTTCTGCATGGGAGCAAATGAAAAAAGTCGGTTTGTCGGGTTGGACTTAACGATATGTGGATTTTTATTCAGAATTTTATATATTTGGATTTGGTCAAAAATTAAACGTCGCGTTTGAAGGGAGTTGAAGTTGTGAATTTAATGGATTCGATATAATTTGTAAAGTGTAAATTTAAATTATAATTTATTTAATCATTAAAGAAGATAATATTAACATAACCTAAATGAAAGATGAAACCGGACAAAAGGACAGAAACTAAAAATATTTCAGTCGCATCTGGGACTCGAACCCAGGTCCTCTGCCTATCCGGGGCAACGCTCAACCGACTTAGCTAATGAGACAAGTTCAATTTGTGTCATCTTCATCGATATCATATCTCAAATTCAAGATTTGTGAATATTATCTTCCATTTTAATCTCATATTATTGGCAGCTATTTTTATGATGTTTACAAAGTTCTACCCGAACTCAATTGCAAACTTAAACAGTGTCTCGGATTTACATCCGACTTTTTATTTATATGAGACATCTATTGACTTTTTGTAAAAGTCTAAAGAATTCAATTTTTAATTATTAAAAATTGAATTAATAATTAAAAAATATATAATCTATTTCCTCCTTTTCTTTTCCGGCTTGTAGAAAAGTATCCTGATCGATGTTCAGTGTTCTAAGTAGGGGCGGATATAGGCTGTGTTAAGGGGGTGCAAAGTCGATACGTTGCGGGAAGGTTGAATTATGTATCCCAGCATTTTTTGGCTTTATTACAGTATTACCGCAAGGTCTTTGATACATTCTACTTCGTGGATAAGACATGTTGTTTTTATTAAAATCATTAGACCACTGTTTGTAGGTGCACGCATTTATATTTCAGAACTAATTGCATGCAATGCAGAAAAACCTTTTTTAGTCTAACTAAAAATCTGTATTGGTTAGCAGAAATTGTCAACTGGCAATGAACTTTATTTTCTCTTAGTTCGTTAAAACATATTATGCAGTTTAGACTCACCTGCATGTGCCTAGTTTTTACCAAACGGTTCAAGTCGGCAGGTACAATTTTTTAAAACGGTATTACTGGTATTTTTAAACTCAATCAAAGTAGGAACTGGTAAAGACACGTTAATTAGGGCCTCATTTAAATTAAAACCCCGCTTTTGTGGGATAATTTAACAAACAAAAAACATCATTTTTGATTTTTTTAAATAAACCTAACCTAAACCTATTACGTTTGACATTTCCCATACAATTTACGCGTTTACAAATGACGCGCGACACGAAAACATTTACAAGTAATTTATTTTGTTCAGAATCGTTGCATGTTTTTATTAAATACTATCTGATATGTACCCGGCCTTGCTCGGGATTTTTTCATTACGGTGTCATAATTGATTTGACAGCGAAAGTAACTATCTCCAAATAAAGAAACATTCGTTGGAATATTTCATTTCATTCCTAAATCGGTTTTACCGATAATAAATCATCATTTTTAAAAACCTGTCCAAATTAAAATTGGGTGGGAATAAATAAAATCATATAAATAAGTCGGCATAATGTGGATTAACCGCAGTTTGAAAATGGTCTTGAACGCCGAAACCGCTGTAACAATAATAAAATATAAAAATACTTGCAGAACTGAACAATAACATTATTAAATTTGATTTACATTAAATAAAAAAACAAAAGAAATGGAATTCTTCGGATTAAACACACAAACAATTAATATATAATTTCTTCAAATGATTGATAACTTTGTGGCATCATTATTAATTATATATACATAATAATGCTATATTTTTTAAACTTCTATAAATATAAGTATAGTGGTGTTTAATATAGAGGAGACTTATCAATTTGACTGTCCTAAAACTGGGTTTGTTCCAAAGTTTTCTTACTTTTTTTGTTAAATAATTCGCATTTCAAATGAATAAATATTTTTATAATTGTTTTCTATTTGATTATAATTTCTTGTAACAATAGTTGAGTATTTAGGCATACATTCGAAAGCAAGAAGTGACCCGGTCTAAGGGCCTGTTCTATAAATAATATTTAAACATGTTTAATCAATAGTTATGCTTTCAATAAGTATCCCGATTTACGAAATAAACCTTGTCGAGTCAAGGAGTTTGCTTTACCCTTTTTTTATGTGAATACCGCCGCACAAGAGTCCCAACTGCTCCCAACCGTCTGGAGCCAGTGAGACTATGGCATCCCCAATTGGGGAATGTTGTGAGGCTGATGGTATTGGGGAGGGGAAGGAGAAGGAGAAGGAGGAAAGGAAGGTTGGAAAATACCTCGCTATTCAGATCTGGTCACTAAACACGGCTAAAAGCCATTTCAAACAACGTTTCAATTCTGAATGGTGGTCTTTCACCAGGGCGATACTGAGAGTATCTTCCACTCTGGAACGTTCGCAAATATACCATATATTATTTTTAATTAATTAATTGTGAAACAACACAAATTAATTAAATAAAATTTACTTGTGCACGCCGGGATTTGAACCTGCGACCTTCGGATTCGTAGTCGAGAGCCTTACCCCTCGACTATGGAGGCCGTCAATTACCTGTTATTTTTAAGGTATATTAGTTTTCTGCACAAAACATTCATAGTGAAAAGACTTCACAGCGAAGATTCTCGACATTTGGAAATGTTTGATCGGTTTCGTTCGAGGTAAGATAAAACTGACCCTACGTCAAGTTCAGTTAAGCGTCATTTCACCTTCCGAGAGAGATTTGTTAAACCACTCTTTATGACAATTGTCGTCGAAGACAAAGCAATCGGCTACTCATCTAACAGCTAACAATTCATTGTTGTTTATGTTTAATTCGTGGAATCCCATAATTTTTTTTTAAATTTAATATAAATCTAATTTAATAATGTTATTATTAAGGTAAAACTCTCAAACTGCCTGCCTGCAAAGGTAGTTTGAAAATGGCCTTGAACGCAGAAACAGCTGTGACAATAATAAAAACTAAAAATAACAGAACTATGTAATAACATTACAACATTATTAAATTCAATTTACGTTAAATTAGAAGAAAAAAAAACTAATAATTAATTTCGATGGAACCACGTCGGGGAAGAGATAGAACACCGTTATATTAATTACTGCCGATTGCTGAATCTGGAGGTTATTTTATCGACAACCATAATCTGAACAACATAATACCTACCTGAGAGTATTGCTTCTTTGTTCGAAGTTTCATCTTTGTGTCTTTATTTTGATCATGGTCAGCTGAAAATATTCTGAGTTAGCGGTCAGTGCAACGGGAGGTCAGTTCATTCCATTTGCAAATACAATGGATCCGTAACAATAATAAATAGATGCTTCAAACCACGGGCATGGGGGAGGACTCTATCGACGATTCGCAGATATGCTGAGATGGTTCAAGGTGGGAGACGTGATCGTCCAAGATTAGACGTTTTAATAAAGACTCCAAATATAACTGGGAGTGAAACTGCTATGGAATATTCTGTAAAATTTCTTAAAAAAACTGATTGCTGGGTAAAATGTTAATTTGTTTCTTCGAGAACCAACAGATCACTATTCCGGTACTAGCGCCAGGTTCTAAGGTCAAGGAAGTCTTAATGTTTACCTGATATTCGGAAGCTCTTGTACATACATAAATTTCCCTCTCTTGTTTTCAGGTGAGTGAAGTCCTGTATTTTGTGTTTGTATGAAAGTCGTATCGCCCTTCGAGTGCAATAAGCCGTGTATGTCATAGAGGTATATAAAAAGAGTCAACGTTCCTAGCAAAATCACTCTAAAAAGTTATTTCGGCGCGTGAAATACGAAGGAGGTGAAGCGCTGTCGATGTAGCCCGAATAATTCCGACTGCGAACGAACGGAACGCAACCGCCGGCCGCCCCGCTGCCTCGAGCATTTCTTATTGGCGGCGCGTACCGACTTCAGATGCTCTTTGAGTTTTTTTAGCAATAAAAGGGCACAACTCGCACTATATTGACTGTGGTCAAACCGATCAAAGGTTACACCATTTGATTTTTCTATTGTTTCCAGAAGGACTTGTGCAGTCATGTAGGTATTTTTCACTAATCTTTGGAGATCCATACCGGACCATCACTTGTAATCGACTGAAGTCCGTATTATCTCTATGTTGTCAATTGGCCTCATTTATGTGGCCCATATTTCGAACGTTGATGTTGACTCCATTTGTATACCTCAATGTGTATGTATATAACTTTGCTGTAAAGCCGAAAATAAAGCTGACCTTATTATTATATATACGAGTATAAGAAAATCGATAGACAGAAGCACAATATCAGTGCACACTTGATGTTGGCAGAATAAGAACTAGCCGTTCCTGTTACTCGTTCTTGTTGTAAATCGACAATCATCGGAAATAAGCAATCTGCTTTCGTCTTTCCGGTTTACCCATTGGACAAACCTATCCATACGGCCACTTCTTCAACCGGGTGGCGACACATTCTTCTAACGGCTGTATTCTTCAATCTGCTAACGGGTGCTATTTACCTGTGAGATAGCCCAATCTTATATCTATAATATCTGCACGTTGCGGTAAATAGTACATCCACCTGCTGAGAACGAGACAACTTTACTGAGATAAGGAGAGGTGAAAGAGAGGCTGAGAGTCGTGCTCGGCGGGTATTGTTCCCTGTCCCTGCGATTCGCAACTCGTGCCTCGCACGACATGTTGCGTTAATCTGCGAGGAAATAATTGGAATAGCGGAGTCACGACAGTGCGATTGCGGGATACAAGCCCGAACACTGTGTAGCCAGTCTCACAATCGGGGTACAGCTTTCCAAAATGATTATAAATTATTTGAGTAGCACAACATTATACTTTTAAAGTAGATTATTTATTTATTCATTTTTTAACACCCCGATGGGCTTTTACATATGTTGACATTTCAATGATTTTGTGTACAGAAAGAACAAAAAAAGTTTCATGTTAACAAAAAAAGAACATAGTAGGTATATAAGTGTAACATATTTATGATATGTACGTACGTATAATACTGTATAAGTGCATGACAGAGAGAAAAGTTATAAAAATAATATTTAAAAAAAAATTATTATACAATACCTCCTATGCGATGCTTTTATAATCGTTGCAAGATAAAAATATCCTTCAAGTATCCTTTAAGCATGGATAAACTTATATTAAATATATCTATAGCAGAAGTGAATTTGTTTCCAAGTGTGTGTAGACGAGAAATAGCTGCATGTATTTGGTAGTTAGTACCAGAATTATTGTTACAGAATAATATATTTCGCCGAGTTTGTCAATCAGATACTTTGAAGTCGATTATAATGACTATCCAATGTTAACTTAATGCAGATAACAATTTCGGCGGTCTTGTATAACTGGCACAAATTTATCAAAATAAAGAAAAAAATTATGGCTTTTCTGAATGTCCAGCACAAAACGATTGTAAAGCAGAAAGTGATTAGTGACTCTCACAAAAAGATCCTATTAAAGAAAATTGTTATGATGTTATTAAATGACTAATTCAAAATGACACTAGTGCCGTAAATAAGAGCCCAAAAAGATCCCAAAGTGGAAAATGATTTTTCCTTTTTTGAAGACCGGCACAACACGATCCTAAAGCATGTTACGTAACACAATTAAGAGATTGTAGTCGTTGGAAGAATAATACTTCTAGCCGCTAGTTAAATAAAGATACATCTAGCCGCTCGTCGGCGCTCCAACCAATAACGGCACGTCTCGCCGGCCATCATCATTATTGACCAATGAGACAGCGTACGGGAGATAGATTCCGGCCGCTTTACGGCGTGGGCCCACTAAGCGATGACCCGCCATCATTCCTAATCCAGACACACAGCCTTCAGCTGCGTGCGGTGTGCGTTGGGAACGTAGCCGCCCGCTATTGCACAGTACTTTATAAACGCCTTGCTACCTCTGAATTGTACCTAAATATTTAAGCCAGTGACCGGTGCAATGACTCGCTGCTTCCTGTCTGCCATGGAACGTGTATTTGTTCTTATTTTACGTACTTGTTATAATTTATTTGTTTGTTTTATTATCACTTATGGAACGTATTGCGTTGCACTACCTCTGGAAAAAAAGAACTATTATTATTATTATAAAGTTAAGATTTTTCTACCTACAACATTATTATTATCACATCTAAATTAAAGCGAATTTTATGAAACACCTTTGTCAACCCGAACTTACATTTTATTTGCTTTTATATTCCAATAAATAAAAGACAAAGTACGTAGTAGAGTATGAAGCAATACTCGCCATTATATGTGGTGCCTGCATGCATACATACATTTCCATCAAATTAACTCAAACATAGGTGCAGGTGGCGTATAAATTGTCCATGAATCCTTGGGCCCATTAGGTTCACATGGAACGATTTCCACGGGTTCTAGAAAATCGATGCATTTCCAAATCAAGAGATTTTATTATAGGAAAAAGTCTTGCGATAAACGAAATACATTATTTATATTCTCCCTAAACATTCTCATGAAAATGTTAACAATCTGTCGAATTTTATAAACTGGCATAAACAAATATTAGGTAATGGAGCACACTCAAGGTGGACACTGTCTTGTATTTATTATTAGCTGATGTAGAATTTTTTTTTTATAAATTATAAAGTTGAGAATTCTTGTTTGTCATTTGGTTGCCATAATTGATTTAACAGCGACAGTAATGGCTTGTGACGACAATGAAACCAACAAACATTTGAAAATGTTATTTCATTACAAACATTTTTTTTTCATAATATATCTAAATGATAAAGTTCTTAACCTACTTGTGTTTTCCACTTCGAAAATATTCTACCCAAAAAATGTTCTTCTTTTGAATTTGTAATCTGTGGCTAACCAGAGTGGTATATTTATGGGCTAACGTAAATACAACATGGCGGGTTCAATATTTTTCACACTGATTTTAAAACGTTATATAAACAGTTTTACACATTTGATTACATTCAAACTACTCTCTAAACCTTCCCAGTACTAATAAGAACAAACTGCTATTCTCAGGGAAACCGGTTGAGTGGTTTTCTAGAAAATTGAGTACAGACGGACAAACATTAATTTTTATATATAGAGATAGATTCAAATGTTTTAAGTTCTGCTTTTCTTTACAGAAAAACCCCAGACGATGAGGCTTGGATATGTGCTCGGATTACCAGTAGAGCGACTTCTGTATGATACCGAAGGTAATTCCAAGAGGAAGACGTCCATATGGTCGCGCCAAACAATGCTGGGGAAAGCAATTGCATGAACTGTGCGAAGAGCGACCGAGCCCGCAATGAACGGATACCGCTGAAGATGCGCAGGACAGGGACGCCTGGAGGGGCCTTATCGAAGTAATAATCCCCGACTCGACTAGAAAAAGGGGAAGAAAGGATCCCCTAGTATACTTGTTTAAGGTTTTGTGCCAAAACGGAGAACCCGTCTGATCGGTTTCCCCATCTCAACGGACGGATTACTATCTTTTGATCACAAACGACAGGTGAGAATGGTGTTTTTGTAATACTGGTATCTCCTAGGAAGGTACTCCCAGTAACTAGGCACCTGTGCGCAGTTGGGAAAAAACATTATCTCGACGAGGAAAGGTTTTTTCTGCTGTGTTATGCTCAACCATCCAACAGTATTAGTCACTTATTAAATATCTTTACTGCTTAAATATTCCTCTGTGCAACATCCCCAAAGATCACATTATCTGATAGTAAATCCCCTGCAATTAAATAACAAAAAAATAAATCCTCATCACAATATCCAGACCGGCACTAGCCAAAATCTTTAAAAATATACTGCTTAATTTTTTTATTACATACTCGTATGTAGCTGCGGCAGGATCGAACTCAAACTGCCAAGTATTAAAGAAGTACGTTTACCATTTCGCCACAGGGGCCATTTGACATTTGTTTGGCGGGCGTGAGGTAAGACCACCGGTAAGTAGACAACGACTAACCAACGCATGCAAGTAGCGACGAGATATTATTACTTGATAGTCACCGTGTTAAAAAATTGCATTTTTTTCTCCATAATCCTTCTTGCTGATAAATTCTTACACGTAATCGAAAAAATTCGATCGATTCAAGGTGCGGTTGTAAACTGTCAGCCATAAAAGATTCAGTACTTCTGCTCGTGTTTTTGTGTAATAAAAAAAACTCAAGGAGTTGCTAATACTAAAAAAAAATTAAAACGTATAAATGTTATACGTGCAAAATGGTACAGAAAAGTAGTATTCGCTCCAGAACATACAAGAATAGATTTCCCTTGTTGAAATTTACCATTTTCCAACTGGGTAAACTTAGTTATTAAAAAAAATTTATCCAAGTATAAACTTATTCCATAATTACAGTAAAATTAGCAAGTTTGTATTACAATGATTATAGGTAGGTACTATATAACGAACATTGAAGTTGATATTATTTTTAATCTTTTTTCAATGTTTTAATCCTATGTAAAATGCAAGAATAAAATAAAAGACAATATGAATTCATAGATTTACATTACCCTAGCGGCGTAGATATTCTCAGTATCGCCCTGGTGATCCAAAATTCAGAAATGAAACGTTACTTGAAATTGCATCACCCGTGTTTGGTGACCAGATCTGAATATCCAGGCCCTTCTCAACCTTCCTCCCTTCTCATCTCCTTCAGCTCCTCCCCTGCCTCCAGCCTTACAGCATACCCCACTTGGGTACACATTGTTCCACTGGCTTTGGGCAGTTGAGACTTTTGTGCGGTGTTCCCGTAAAAAAAATTACCCGTCAGGAAAGATTTCATTCTTAAATTTTTGTTTTTACTTACTTAGCCACATAGAAAATACTCATAGTAGGTGCCTATTCTTTCATCTCTTTTATTTGAGCATTATTTCAAATATGTGTGGCCATTGAAGCCGCTTTATTTGATTATGAGAATTTATTGTTGCCCAATAATCTATTATATGTTCAAAGAATACTCTCACTGCAAAATGAAAATGAAAGTGAATGACGCGTCCATCCAGTATTACTCAAAGGGTTGTATCGTCGATAAATAATAATTTTTATATTAATATACAATTTGTATATTAATATACAATTTGTATATTAAACATATTGTCACCATGCCTTCGTGTATTGCATTAAAAAACGCTTTATCATATCTCACAGTTATTTTTTATTAAATTACTTTGTTTAACTATCTATTTTTTTAATTTAAAGTAAATAGGAGGGAGGAATCTTAGATTAAATTTACTGGAGTAACTAGAGATAAACAAAGGAACTAATGATCCTAATATAACCGTTAATAAATAAAATAAGGTTAAAAATATGTATTAAAAATAATTCAGGAATTGACCACATGCATTTAAATTCATTGCTTCAATAGCATTCGCGTCATTATAAAACAATAAAGAAAAATCTGCTACTTTTGAAAGTAACCTTGTGTGTTAATGGTAACAAATGTGACGATCTTCTTGGTTGTAAAGCTCCTTGATATCTGCAGGTACCTTTAAAATTATTTAAATGCTACTATTATATTAAGTCTATCCTCACTGTAACAAAACTGTACTACTGTTTTATTATTTTTATTTCTCAATTTGCCTAATACTTGCTGATTTTTTTTACAATAATATTTAAATCTATATTGTGTAATTTGAGTCCAGCATCTCTATGACAAAACTGTTAAAACTGTTTTCACATATATATATATGTTTTTTTTTACAATATCTTATATACATTGATCACAACATGCATGTACATATACTGTTTTATTATTTCCCTACATTTGTATCATAATTGTTATTTATTGTTGTATTATATAATATTGTTTAACTAAACTCCTGCTGACAAGCTACTTGAAGTGGCTTAGCGGGTACAAGTTCCCATTGTATGTAATTAATATTATATAATAAAAAATAAATAAATAAAAATATAAAAAAAAACAACAAAAAAAAACAAAACTAAAATTGAAATTGGGGAAAACAGATTTCAACTGTTGATACTTCACAGAAGAGAGAATTTTAATTATCACAATTTCTTTCTTAGTAAATCGGTTTTAACCCCAAATATTAATAAATCAGTTCAATTACCATCAAAATTAAAATTGGGTAGGGATAAATTAAATCACATGAGTAAGTCGTCTCAATGTGGCCTAACCATGGTTTGTAAATGGCTTTGAAGGCCGAAACAGCTGTCACAATTAAAATTAAAATAAAATCTTTCAGAACTTAATAACAACATTAACCGACCGTCGTTTGGGTTATTATTCAAAAAGTAGCTTAAAAAAATCGGCTTTTTTTCATTAGATTTCGCAATAACAATACGTGTGACTAGTGATGTAACTTGTAATGGGAGAGACGAAAATAACATCCGTTCGCTTCGCCTGACCTCGAAATACTAAACGAGATGATGCAGGAACAAACTTGACGTATACGAATGTTTTGTGGGTTTTGGATATAGCTTTTTTGTACATGAACGTATGGGATACGGCTTGTTGCGTTCGGGCGACAATATAGCGGCCATATTACGTACGTTCGTAGGGGTAGGGCGGTTAAATAAAAGTTTATTGTTAATGCGATTGAAAACTGGTACAGGGTAATTACCTCCTTGGTAACGTGGCTTTAGTTAGCCCCATCGTCTTCCCTTGCGGTTTTCATACCAACCTCGCAGCATTCCTCTTCTTGGGGGAAGTCATAGTCCCACTAACTCCGGCCAGTTTGAACTCTGTTACCAAGTGGCTATCACCTTTCAATCATAATATACGTCTTAGTTGATGCATCTCCCTTTGTCTGTCTGTCCTCGATTTCCCAAAAATTGATCGATCGGTTTCGCTGAAAATAGCACAGTTCGTTCTTATTAGTGCCTGGAAGGTTTAGATTGAATGACATCCAATATGTACAAGTGTTGCCATAAGGTTTTAAAATTAGTATGAAAAATAATGAACCCGCCATATTGTACTGAAGTTAGCCCATAGATATACCTATTGCTATTTAACAAATTTGCTACAATTTAAAAACAAGGAGAATCTAGTCGTTGTAAAATATATCTAGCCCCTCGTGGTTGGTCTCAAGCTCCGACACCAGCGGCGCCACTTCCCCCACCAGCCGTGAGCCGGCTCGCGAGGCGGTTGGCTGCCATTCCATATTAGACATTAGAAGCAAAAGGTGCGTGCAGCATGCTTTCGCACGTGGCCGCCCGGCATGGTTTTCTGGCGTCATCTTGCCTTCCATGCTTTTAGGACATTGTAAACTCATTGTCTTTGCATAAACCTAAACAGTAGAGCCAGTGCATTAACTCCCGCGAGTCACGAGATGCCCGGCGGTCCACGGTGTCACCTTCTGTGATGGAGCCGCGGGCGGACCGCCACAGTTCGATCTCTGTAAGCTGTAAACCATTTCCTCTTTGTATGTGCTGCAAAACCTCTATGTTTTAAGTAATTATCCGATTGAAGACTCGCCAGAGAGAGATTTAAACCTTAGATAGAAAATGTATTTCCAATTGATATTATAACCTCATATGTACTACCTGTTATTACCTTCCCATAAAATAAACCTTGGCTAGAAGATGCACATCTCTTTCATTTGGGTGGTTAAGTACCTTTTATCCTCTGAGCCGGTTTGAGGCTAACGCCGACTCGCGCCTGCAGAAGAGAGTCACCTGCCTTATCTACAGAGCCAACCAGGTAAGCCCGTCAGGTCCCCATTATTACTCTGATGCTGCATCGTAGGATTTGTACCCAATCTTGACTTATTACACCATCGCCATTCATTACACTGGCAACCGACTTGGGGCTCGTCATTCCTAACACTGGCGACCAACGTGTCCTTCCTCCCCACTTCTAACACTGTCGCTCCAACGTGCTTTATCTGCCTTTCTTACACTATGTAGAAAATTTTCAAAATAGGAAAAAAAAAGTAGGTAACTATTAAATAACTTTATTATTTAAAAATATTTTGATAAAATAAATGTTTGGAGTGAAATAAAATTATCAATTTAATGTTTCATTGTTTTTTCGTCATATATAATAATAGTCGTCAAAAGACATTACTTTCGCTGTCAAATCTATTATAGCGACAAGCAATAATTCACAACTTCATGACTTCATTTCAACAACTACAAAAATCCTGAGCAAGGCCGGGTACACATCAGGTAGTATAAGAATATATATGTATTTCTTTTATATCCGAGACTTATTTCTGATAGTATTTATATCTCAGGCCGTGGACAAACATTCTAAATAAATAAAAAATATTCGGAATGTACCAGAAAAGAACGTTTTCAAATATTCAATGCATTTTGTGTACACACACTCCGTCATAATGTCTTATACAACCTACCCGCATACGAATATAATAATGTAGAATGTTTAATCGTAAGCCTTTTACTAACTGAAAGAATCAAAGATCGAATAATACATATAACATGCAGGTAGGTGGATGATAAATTCCCATACAAAAAGTCGTTTCTAGTCCGTACACAGAATACCTTTCAATTACTCTCTTCACTGCAAATATTTGTGTCGCTGGCTCGCTACGAAAAATATATTGTAAAGCAAAAAAATCTTAGGAGTAAGGACTAACCGTCAGTTAAATTTGCAGGTAGGTACTCTTTCACTCCATGTCGTTATCTGCCAAGCTGGAACCACGTGTTAAATTCGTCCTTGTATTCACAATATACCAATCATGTCAGATTACTTCTGAAGGGGATCCAAATAACAATCCAGTCTCCTTTAATTGAAGCAATCTTCCCAACAAGCCCTCCATTGATATGCTTGGTGTAACCTTAAGTGACCAGCTCATGTATGGGGGGCTCCATCGAAGCCAGAGTAAAGTTAGCCTTTCAGAAGAAGGGCGTATTGTACAGAGCCCGCAGATACTTTAATAGTACACAACTGCTGACCCTGTACAAATCGCAAGTGCGCTCCTCTGTAGAATTTGGCAGCTACCTTTTATCGGGAGCCCCAAAATATCTGAAAGGAAACCATTGACTCTATAAACGGGCTGTCCGTTTGATAGATTCGCCTATCTTAACAAACGGATTGCAATCTTTGGAGCACAGACGTCAGTTGGGAATACTGTCCTTGTTCTACCGGTATTTTAGCGCCATTGATCCCTTCGGCACGGGTGCACAGTCGGAAAACACGCCAAACGCGCGCCCAACATTTGCGCATGGTTGGCATTTGTCACATGAGAACGGGTCGCTTCTACGACCGTTCTTGTGTTAAACAGCTCGGCTGTGGAATGATCTGCCGACCTCTGTGCTTCCTCCATCCTACAACATGTTCACTCCTTCCTATCCTCTAAAAGACCCTCCA
Organism: Halesus radiatus; assembly: GCA_022606495.2. NCBI lineage: Eukaryota > Metazoa > Arthropoda > Insecta > Trichoptera > Limnephilidae > Halesus > Halesus radiatus. The sequence continues at coordinate 88,393 of JAHDVE020012284.1, read as the reverse complement.
CACAGATTTCCCTCAATGCCTCCTGTGCTGTAAAATAAAAATAATAAAATAGCCGAGGAATTATCAGTACGAACCGCGGTCCGCCTGCTGCGGAGTGAGGAGCCTATCTAACCAAAGAAAAGCACACCTCCTTTGTATTATCAAGGGTCTAAAATACTTAAAATTAAATTGACCACCTTATTAATTCGTCATGGCACATATTTTCGCATTACCCCAAGTAAAAACATTGAGTAATGTTACGTATTACGTTAATAGTTCCATTTTTTTATTTTTTTTATTTAAACGAAATCAAATTTAATAATGTTATTATTAAGTTCTAGGTACGTACATAGTAGTCGTTTCAATGCCTAGTAAGTAATCCATATGGTGAATGGTTGATGTCATATCTTTAATATTTGAATATAATATGTCGTTTATTAATTACCATGGGATATATTATTGAGAGATTTCAAATAATTATGTTTATTGAGTGAGAACCTGTGAGTGACCTGTTGCGGAGTTAACTACCATTATAGCCCTAATGCTAGTAGTAAAAAACCTCCAGACATTTATTTCTAGCCAATAAAAACTACCAAATACCGTAACATTACTTAGTAGAGGCTGTTATGGCATGGAAAAAGACGACGGGAATTATTTTCTTCAGAGTCTTAGTCCATGGGATGCAAATCCAAAGATTTTTGAACCACTCGGCCAAACCCGTTTCTCAAAAATGACACATTGCATCAAGCATTTCTTAAATTATCACTTTTACTAACAGGTTTTGCCCTTGATTGAAATTTTTTTTTGTTTTCATATCATTTTCCCTTGTATTTCAATAAAAAATTTAGTTTCTTTAAAGAATTTTTTTTTCTAATTGAATAAATGAAAAATATAGAACAAAAGTTTTTTATTGTTTTTAGACTGGGTATTTCAAAGATCCATACACATTGTGGAATTTGTTTAGCCTGGATATCACAGGTTGAAAATAATCGCTGACGTAGAATTTCTTGATAGAAAAACTGGACAAATTTAAAAATTATCTCTGCTGGGTTTCTGCTTTAGTGTATGATTCAGTGGTGTGTTAGGAATAGGGTTTTTGTCATTAAAAAGCATCAATATATTGAATATCAACATTTACTAACAAAACTCTTCAAATCTCATTTACATTTCCTTAAAGTAACATCTTATAGAGATAATATTTACAACAGTAACATCTTTATACAAACATTAATCTTCATCACTTCTTACATCAAGTTCTTCCAATAAAACACATGGGGAAACTTCCTACTTACTTGTTAATAATTATTTACATCTATTATATCTAACAATCTACACAATATTAAAATCAGTCGCCATCAGTTAACGCAGAGATCCATTTCATAAAATGCATACATAGTTAGGTGACTTGTCTTTTTCTAGGGATTACAAGTAAAACTCCTCTTGTAATAAATACAGGTCATCAAGTCCTATATTAATACAACATACAACTAATGGTAAAGAAAATACATCATTGGAAATATCTGATGTTCTGAAGATTTACTTCAACGACGCAATATCACAATGTATAAAACACGGGGCCATTATCATCAGGTAATTAATTAATTAGTCAATAGAATTAACTACAATGGCCTTTATTATCAGAAGAACATAAACAGATGTGGGTGGATAGTGAGTGACGTGTTGTTTAAACTACGGGTGTATTGGAATGGGTTTATAAAATGCTTCTACTGGTGATAAAGATAACGCAATGGCACGTGATGTAATTGTAATGAAATTAGGTTAGGTTAGGTTGTTGTAAAAGGACATCCATTCAAATATCTAGGTAGTTCAACAAGTTAAATACAAATAATGGATAGACAGTTGTAGTTTACATGTATTCTTGCTACCGTAACATTGAAACATCGATTTATTAATTATTATTTTAGTCTCTGATAAATAATTAGTTTCAGAGAGGAACATTTAATAAACTCAAAGGGTATTCGATCCGAGTGCATACCTATCTGGGGATCGCCGACTCGGGCTCGCCTAGTAACCGCAGTAACACATGCACAATGCACAATCGTGCATAGCCAATGCAACTGGCACGGGTGTGTTTCATATCTCCGCCACCACACTCAACTCACCGAATGCATCAGCATTCAGCTTGGAAAGACACTCTCCAAATAAAACCAAAACAAAACAAAGGGCCACCGACCCAACCCCAGCACTTCAATTCTCATCGTCCTCCTGCACTACGGGGAGGCAGCTCTGCAGTATAGTGGGAGACGCCCTGGAGGTGAAAGCGGCCACCCAGGCCTCCACGTCTCTCGGTTCCTCGCTGATGAAGCTCAGGGATGCCGTGTTGTCGAATCCTCGCTGACGAACGACAAGGCCGGGAGTCTTGTCATCTGGGAATCTCTCAACGGAAGTGTTCCTCAAGTTGATCACTCCTAATGGCTTGCAGACCTTCTTCTGCGGGTAGATCACGGCGAAATGTTCCAGAGAAGTGCGGTAGATTTTAACTTGCACGTTCTGGCGACGTCCGTTGGGGCTGAGTAGCACCATGTTCCCGGCCATGGTCTCCGGGCTGAACCTCTCCACGGGGGATGCGGCGTGGCTGCCGGAAGGGGTGCTGCTGCCGCTGCAGCCAGGGTTCAGACCGACCCCCAAGAAGTTCTCAGCGTGGAAAGCGGCAGGCATGGCGACGTCAACAGGCATCTTGCTAAAGTTCAACGTAACTGCGGCTGGAGATAACGAACGACTGCAGAATGACACACTTAACTCGCTATGGTCGTGCACTCGGTAACTGATTCTGATTCGAGCAGATAAACTATCGTGTCCGTGTTGTAAACAATGAGACGATCGCGGCAGAGTGGGAGCGGGGAGCGGGGAGCAGGAGCAGGAGCAGTATTCACAGACCGTGCGCTTCTCTCGACGTCCAAACACGATTTGGCAGAAGAGGGGAGACCGGTTCGTTTATATACTTGGAAACGCAGCGCAAGCTGTATAGTCCTACCGCGAACACACAAACTACAAAACGGCAAGCAAAACAAGGCCACCAGGTGGATTTTTGCAACTCACTCGCTCACTCACCAGACTACATAAATATAACTCTTCTACTTTGAGCCTTAAATTTTCTTTCCTCACGACCGGCTCAGTAAATATAATAAATGGCTGCTTCATAAATAGAATTCACGCCCCAGTGCAAAACATCTGTAAAAGTTGTGCTGTGGATTTTTGCTAAAATATCATCATTTTGCAACTTTTTTCTTCGTAGCCTTTGCTGCCCGACCCGCTTGCTGATTGCAGACAAACGTACAGTATTCACAAAGCATTTCAGCGGACATGTTCCAGGAAAAGCTCTCTTAAGTAGGTGTCTAATTTGGATTTTGTCACGAAAAGATTTTTCCTCGCTACGATGATAGTACGAGACCAGTGGACTACTCGGAAATTAAAATAACAAACGGGTAACAATGATCGGTTTCGAGGAGTATTGTTCAGAAAAGCTAACATAGGCATATTACCAGATAAAATAAAAATATAATAATAATAATTTACTTATAAGCAATGGCAGCTTCAATTGATGTACCTACCTATGAATTAACTTAATTAGCAACAAGTTCAAGAAATACAGCGATGTCCATTGAGGTCATTAATTTACTGATAAAACGAACAAAATATCATAAAGTTTGAATGCCACAATTTCTACATCTTGGTAGCATTACGAGGAACGGAAAAAACAAGATTACTCATTTGGATAAACCGTTTGGCAAAAAGTGTAATTGTAAAAAAAAGAAAAGAAAGATTAATATTGTAAATAAATACGAAATGCTCTTTAGCCATTAACCTTCTAATAAATATAATATCAATAACAAATAATATTTAAACAGTAACAGCAATATCAAGTGTAGTGTGTGAAGTGTTTTCTAATATTGTATCCCAGGCGTGAAAAGTCATATCTTCTAAAGCTAAAACTTAAAAGGACTTGGTAATCTGAAGTGACCTGCCTACTACCTATTGTACTCGTATGTCTATATCTGTTTGTACATTATAATTATAAACCCCGGCAAGTAATATTTTCACAGCGCCCTTGGGGTGATTTGTCACAAAAACGGCTGAAAATGGCTTTCCCACCTCTCTCTCCCCTATCTCCTTCCCCTCCCCACTACCTTCAGTCTCATAACATACCCCAATTGGGGATGTCACAGTCTCACTGGCTCCTGACCTTTGGGAGCAGTTGAGACTCTTGTGCGGTACTTTCATAAAAAAAAACTCGTACGGAAGGTGTGAATGTGTACGAGTACAAGTCCGTACAAATGTACAAATGCTTACGCATGTAAAGGAAATACGTTTTACGTGGAACCTTAAATAACAAAGACGTAATTATCAATCTCACTAATTAGTGTTTATAAAAGCCAACGTTTGTTAGACGACTGTGTTTATAAACACGGGTGTGTTTACAACTTGCCTTTTCCGTGAAGCTGCTGAATTTTGATAATAACTTTACAAACGCGTGTGATGACGCGTGCACCGATTGCTGGTAATATTGTTATTACCCGACCACTTCAGGAGTCAATCCGATAACGTGAATGTCGATAGAGGCTCGTTGAGTGTTTACCGTTTCGATTAAACTCTATAAACTAAGATTAACTTGGTTCATTGTATGTTATTTTCATAGCTAGTGTCGTAGTCGCGAGAGGACGTAGGCAAACGATAAAGTATGTTTTCTTTCGAGAGTAATTCTGTTTTAAGGCCGTTGTTTGTTATACAAACGTACTAGTAAAAAGTAAAACATAATAATACCTTATTGCGCTAGTACCACTGATTCATTCGAGTTTAAGGCGGAGAGGGACGTTGGAGAGAGAAAAGAGATTATTTAATATGTCTAAATAACTAACTAACCATCACGCCGTTTCTCCGCGGGGGTAGGCAGAAAGGACGAACCGCCAAACTACTCGATCTTGGAATAAACTTCTTGCTTCATTCACTTTCATACCTTCTCTTTTATTATTCCGACTTCTAACATTACCCGAGTCAAGTATTTGATTCACTGGATCGTGCCATGTCTTCCTCGGCTGACCCCGGCTTCTTCTTCCATTCACATTCGCGTCATGTATTCTTCTTACACTTTTTTTTCGTTCATTCGCTCTACAAGCCCAAACCATCTAAGCGTCCCTTTCCTAATCTTGCTCATTTCGCTTACATCAGCCTTGCGTTCTTTACGAATCTGAATATTTTTCACACGATCATTCATGGTCTTATACACATTCGCCTCACAGATCTCATTTCTAAAGCATTCAGTTAACTTTCATCATTCCTCTCCTAATTTCATGCCTCACTGTCATACATCAGGGTTGGTATCAGCACTCCATTGCTAGTTTCGCTTCCTTGGACAACTTTTTGTTAGCGCCAACCGCGTTCAGTCCCCCGTTAATGGAGTTTATTGCATTCACCCTTCTTTCAATATCCCCATCAGTCTTTCCATCTCTCGTAAACATACTTCCCAAATAAGCAACCTGCTCCAAGTATTCATCATTAAAAAAATTATTTAGCAATACGATAAACATAACATTTTAAAGGAAAATACATTTATTACGTTTTTTTTTATTGACGTTTATTAGGCTTAGAATTTATGAAAATCATATCAGAAACATGACTCACTGACCGTCCTATGCATGTTTTACAAAATGTTAAAATCATATCAGAAACATGACTCACTGACAGTCCTATGCATGTTTTACAAAATATTAAAATCATATCAGAAACACGACTCACTGACCGTCCTATGCATGTTTTACAAAATGTTAAAATCATATCAGAAACATGACTCACTGACAGTCCTATGCATGTTTTACAAAATATTAAAATCATATCAGAAACACGACTCACTGACCGTCCTATGCATGTTTTACAAAATATTAAAATCATATCAGAAACATGACTTACTGACCGTCCTATGCATGTTTTACAAAATATTATGTATAATTTTGAAAATCGCTGTTTGGAGTTTTAAAGAAAAAACTTCACTGCGTTTTTTGAGGATATTCAGCATTTTAAAATATTCTGTGAAACATGCGTGAGGACAGTCAGGAAAATGTCCTATTTTCATATGATTTTTATAAATATTAAGCATTTATAATTTTTTCATAAATATAATAATTATTGCTCTCTTTAAAAATATAATGTTGATCGTATTTCTCAAAAAATAATCCCTCTCTGACCTCCCTCTCTCTCTCAAAGTCAACTTGTTTTGAACAGTGTAACAATAAAAGATGACGTATTTTAAGATGACAGATAGAAAAACAACTGTTTATTGCTTGTTTTTTGCATAATTTTAAATTGTTATTTAATTTTTTATCAATCACTGAAATGGAGATTGGTAAAGGAGGAGGAAGAAGGGAAAACTGGTGGACTTAAAAATTAGTCCAAATACCCACCCACAGCAAGTTATTGATACTATGAATAATATATTTGTTTAGTAAGTAGAATTACAACTATGTAATAAATTGTTATCAGTTTAGTAAATGTTTTTCTTAAAATGTAATTTTATTATATGACGCAGATTTACTAGTTATCTGCAGTTAATAGAAACTTCATTGTTAGATAATTAGTAGTTCACTGTGAAATATAGAATCTAATCTCTAAATTGTTGTATTATATATAATACGTATTAATACGATTGCTCTGTTATCGCCATATTTATCATAATATTTATAGCAGTTGTTTAGCATGGTAAATAGAGCGGAGTTCGGGAACTTATTGGTAAAGTTCACAACCACCGTTGCCATTTAGTGGTCGAACTATATATGGTACTCGTATAGTCCTATATTTTATTTGTTCTATAAACTAAAACCGAATAATATCATCAATCATGTTAAATAGTCATGAGTCATGATTTTTACAATTAGTTTTTTTTAGATATATAACTACCACCGCTCCTTGGGAACCTGTACAATAATAATAATAATTTTTATTCCGGTGTGTGGGGAGGTTAGTGCAGTCCCATACATTCCATACAACAATATACACACAATACTTATATAAATATATACAAAAGTTTATAAAAATAAAATAATAATAAGATATTAAGTGCATGATACACGATACATTAAACATAAATAAAAATAAGCATATGATAATAAATTCGTTAAGGGGGAGAGGGACGTCGGAGAGTTATTATTTATTAATTCAAAATAATGATAGAATTATTACGCAGTACGATAAACATAATGTTTTTAAATACAAAAATATTTTGAAAATTTACGTAGGCAAAAAATAAACTCTTTTATTTTTTGTAATACGGATTACAAATCTTTGGTTACGTTTATTTACAAAAACGCAACGATAAATAATTAAACATACTTTTCTCCAATTTAAAAATCATATTTGTATTTTAAATATTTTGTAAAACGTACAATGGGACGGTCAGAAAAAAGTAATATTTCTGATTAGATTTTGATAAATGTAAATTTATAAAATATTTAATAAATATTTTTCTATTTAAAAACATTATGTTTATCGTATTGCGTAATAATACTATATTATTTTGAATTAATAAATAATAACTCTCCGACATCCCTCTCCGCGTTAAGGTGATGCGGCATTTAAATTGTGAGGGCCGACATCTTTCTCCAGTATGCGTCGTTACTGGAGGCTGGACTGAGGCGGGCCTCCACGATGAGGATATTCCCGGAACTGTGTATTCTTTCCCTTATTTCAGCCACTCCGGATCTTCTTATAAGGGATGCAAAGCCGGAAACTGGCCCTTCCGTGAACATACTGGAAGCGCTGCAGTATCTGGGGAGGCCAAACATTGTATCTATAATACGTATTAATATGATAATATACACGATGATAATATGATAATATACACGATGTCTTTCCATACTGCTCTTTTATAGTTTGCCCAGAGTTCGCACGTGTACAACGTTGCGCAGAAGGCAAGGAAGAGAATCCTTTTCACAGCGGTACTACAAAGTACTGCTACAATGCCACCACATAAGGAGACCGAAGATTGAAAGATCTCCCGGAAGGACTACATTTATTTTGTGGCTTTGCTATGGATTGGCTATGATAATAATAATAACAAAGCATTCATGTAGCCCAGTTTTTTGTTATTTCACGTCAAGTGCGCTTTACTATAAATAAACTTTAAAAAAATGGTTAAACAACTCCATTCGGTGGTATTCCTGCAGTGCTCCTTTTATATTCTGTTTATACATTCTTAACATATTACATACATTCTTGCTTATTCTTAATATTACTCCTTCAGTACTCCTTAGGTGCATATTCGTCTAGTAAAATTACAAAATATTATACAGTATATACACGGCTATACAAAAAGAACACATTCACAATAATACTCCAAAAATAGTAACATTTTAAGACAGGAGTCGGGTTATGTTCAGCAATAACTGACTTCACATAAAAAATAAAAAATACGGAGGAAACCGAAACCAAACAACTACCAGAGGCTTGAGGAAATTTCTTTTTACAATAAATTGAAGAGAAATTAAAATTTAAAGACATTGGGTTTTTTTTTAAATAATTTTGTTTTTAAAGCCCGTTTAAATTCAGTCCATTAATGGATATTAGTAAGAGCTGAGGGAAAGTTTATTCCAAATGAGAGGTCCATTTACACGAAAAGAGCGATCGAGTACAGACAGACAGACAACCATTCATTTATATATATATATATATAGGTATTGAATTTATGAGTGCTTCGATTTTTAACATTTTTCAAATACAAACATTTTGATTATCAAGGCAGGTATTTCGACCAATTATCAGCATCTTTCCATAAAACCCATCAGTAATACAAAGCAAACATTTGTCAAATGTGTGAATGTTTGAAATGTGTAGACTGTACATGTTCAGTCGTTCAGTGTACACCGCCGCGCATGTCAGATAGCTTTCACCGCCTCCCTTCACCTGCCCTTCTCCATTCCACCCGCACCCGTCTCTCCCGGCCCGCCACTCCCGTCACTCCCACCAGTGCACGGCGCAGACACAGACAGTCGGGCAGCAGGCCGGGAGAGTGGAGGGGATGCTGAAGCGGGTGACGGAGGGGCTAGGGATCAGCTGACTGCGACGCGGGCGAGGCAGATGGCCCGATAACAAAGGCCTTGCACTATGCCAGTATCTTAGAGAAATGTGTGGCTGTTGGTAATGTTTTTTACCATTGACAAAGGATGCACTACATTGGTAATAAAAATAATAATAAAAACTAAAAATACTCACAGAACTAAATAATAACATCATTAAATTTGAATTACAATAAATTAAAAAAATATACATATTCACAAATATGTGGAAAAAAGCTTTTTTTTTCTTGGGGTAGGCACAGCTCTTCAGTATTTATGGACTGAATGCCGCCGCCTTCATCGCCTAATTACTCCTGTGACATGACGTGATCGGTTACTAACCGATTGGATAAGTGCGTCTGGTTCCCACAGTTCTCACAGTGGTGGTTGTGGATTTAATCCTGTGCTTGCCCAAGTCCTCCATCATTGCTTTTCCGCTTATAGAAAAGCAGGAATATTTTTCTTTACTTTGTTTTTTTTATTATTTTGTAGGAACTGTGATGATAATGATTATGGAATTAATCCACTAGCAACTTTTGTCAAGTGGCAACACTAATACGCGCATGCGTGTTCAGCAGCGAACGAAATGTTGGTGTATTTGAAAAAACGAACTGACATTCGACTTGCAGTTCATAATTCATAATCCCCACATATTAAAACGCCGCGTTTTACTCCTTCTGATAGAACATCGTGTGTCTACAGTGAAATAAAGTTGATAAAGTAAATAAGAATTCTATTAATTTAAATATCCGATCCCATCCTTAAACTGATAAATTATTATCTGCTATTCTGCTTAGACCACAAATTATCCGTGTTTTCTGTCCTCTGGGAATAATAATAATAATAATAACAAAGCATTTCACATAGCGCAGTTTTGTGTTATTTCACTTCAAGTGCGCTTTACTCTAAATAGACTTAAACATGATTAAATAACTCTATTCAGTGGTATTCCTACAGTGCTACTTTTACATTCTATTTATACATTCTTAACATATTACATACATTCTTGCTTATTCTTAATATTACTCCTACAGTACTCCTTAGGTGCATATTCATAAAAAATTACATAATATTATACAGTATACATATGGCTATACAACAATAACACATTCACAATATTACTACAAAAATAGTAACATTTTAAGACAGGAGTCGGGTTATGTTCAGCAATAACGGACTTTAATTAAAATTAAAAAATATATATATGGAGGAAACCGAAACCAAACAACTACCAGAGGCTCGAGGAAATGACTTTTTATAATAAATTGAAGAGAAATTAAAATTTATAAACAGAAGGATTTTTTAACTAAGTTTGTTTTTAAAGCCCGTTTAAATTCAGTCAATTTCAGGATATTAGTAAGAGCTGGGGGAAGTTTATTCCAAATGAGAGGGCCATTTACGCGAAAAGAGCGATCATAGTAGACGGCTCGATACAACTCTTAATACAACTCTTACTACATTCGAGTTAATTTTGATGACCTTCTTGGCGGAGTGGTAAGCTTCTTTGCCCCGAACCCAGAGTTCACAAGCTAGAAACCCGACGTGGGAACATAAATGCTTTTAGTTTTATTTGTTTTTGACATTTATATAAGAGAATTATATTTTTAGAGTGCCCGGTCACTAGGGATAAGCTCTAAGACCACCGATCAGAAGGTACTTATTGTAATGGACGACTTTTTAAAGCGCCGTTTAGTGATAACATTACCCCAAGGCGCTTTACATGTTCAAGTTGATGAAGGATTTGTTTTTCTTTATTTCAATGTTGCTTTACCCACCCATTAAAAGCTCTGTCCACAAACATCGAAGCATTCGTACGAGAGAGTTCAACCAGTCAGTTAGACGCATCAGACTTGGCCGACCTGAGCGTGAGTTACCTCTGAGTAAGATTGTCCCTCAGTGTAAGTATTATGGTGCCAGCCCGTTCAGTGCCTGAGACTGCCTTTTAGCTTTCTTTCGCCCATTTCCGAATAGTCAAGTACTTCAATGCTCAAATACGCCATCCTTCAAGGTTTATAATTCTAGGCATTATATTAATGAGAAAATCAATATTTGTACAAGTTTCATGCCTATGGAATAGATGTGTAAATTTTAAGATAATAATTTCGACCTTTCGGAGGATAAGACGTATTATCTACGCGTATTTACTTTTCCTTTACATTGTACTCGTACATGACCAAAATGTGTTAATTGCTGAACCCACCGGTGTGCCTATCCACCAGAGGTCGGTAGCTCAATGTTTGCCAATGTTCCCATGAGTCCTGCTCCCTATAATATTTCACGTATTGACTACAAAGCAGATAATAGTTTTAAATCTGATGAAAAACTCTCAGATGCGATCAAACTGCTATGATTAAATTTTCTGGTATTTCTATGTAAACGCTCCTGTTTCCAGCTCGCAAGTCATCAAATTTACATTATTATCTAAGAAGCTTTATATATCTTAATGTAAAAATTTTGTGTACAAGTGCCAAGGAACATTTGTCCCTCTTCCTGTGTCAAACGGTGGTTATAGGTGCATAAATGTGGAGATAATCTTCTCTACCCAGTGAGCGGGCTGCCTATTGCTACTGTAGGAGTTTTATTTAATTTATTTCAAAGAATTGTAAACTATGTTTTACGTGCTAGCGGTACTCGCTGATAACAATCTTATATTTAAGGTCGCTTACTAAGGTAATGGAGGGTATAAGATAGAATTTGGGGAATATGGAGGGGGTCGTAATGAAGCTTTATATAATGTAATTAATGTTAATCAAATAATAAGAAAACAAATTCTTTGATTAATATTATTCCTTTGAACAATAAAGATAAAATATTTTGTAACTCGGACAAGGCGAATACTACCTAGGTACCTTTCACTAAAATACGTTTAAAAATATATATAACTAGCTAAAACATCCGGCGTTGCCCGGAGTTATGAATAGTTATCTTACTCCTACCCCTATCCCTACCAAGTAATTTGCCTTTTATTTTGAACGTCAAACGTGCAAAATTTCTTCAAGAAGTACCTAAATTCTGCTTTTTTAATCGAGAAATTGGGATGGGGGGTGGTTTATCGAAATATCGTGTAGATTGTAACCTTCCTCTTGTTTTGAAAGTCATGTGTTCAAAATTTCATCAAGCTCTGAAGAAAACTGTACATTTGTATACAAAACGAACACACACCGCCCGGGACATTTTTCTTTATATAATAGATTAAAAAAACCTCATAAAAAAGTCATAAGCAGTAATAATGGATTGTCTATAGTTAGTGATAAGCAGTAATAATGGATTGTCTATAGTTAGTCATAAGCAGTAATAATGGATTGTCTATAGTTAGTCATAAGCAGTAATAATGGATTGTCTATAGTTAGTCATAAGCAGTAATAATGGATTGTCTATAGTTAGTCATAAGCAGTAATAATGGATTGTCTATAGTTAGTCATAAGCAGTAATAATGGATTGTCTATAGTTAGTCATAAGCAGTAATAATGGATTGTCTATAGTTAGTCATAAGCAGTAATAATGGATTGTCTATAGTTAGTCATAAGCAGTAATAATGGATTGTCTATAGTTAGTCATAAGCAGTAATAATGGATTGTCTATAGTTAGTCATAAGCAGTAATAATGGATTGTCTATAGTTAGTGATAAGATAAAGCATTGGGGAAAAAACGTTTGTATTGCACCTTTGAGACGATTGTTCACAAAAACGGTGCTGTATACATCATCCAAATATCATTAATATTATTATCAGATTATTACTGCTTTCATTATTATTTTTTTTCAATCTTCAACTTAATTTGTTTTACTTTTTTATCGCGTCAGTGTCATGGGTTGATACATTATTATCCATATATATCAAATGTTACACTCCTTCCTATGGTGGAGGAGAGGTGGTGGAGGTCAAAGTGGGATGCTGAGGTTATTCAGCTACTGGACGGCATCGGGAGTCACTTGGTTCAGCACAGATTTGCCATAAGGAACTGATGAAGGGGGCATTCTGTTTGATTCATATGTTACACTTATATACCCAATATGTATCATATTCGTTTCAATGCTAAATGTTTAAAATGTATAAAAGTTCATCGGGGCGTTTAATAAAATTTAGCAATATATATATATATATATTAATGTTAAATATATATATATATATATATATATACTGGTTTTTGTGCAAATATTATAATAAAGTCAATCAACGAAACGCAGTCCCTGGAATAACCGTCGGGTTGAGGTTTGATAATTTGGTTGATGCATTTGTATTTCATTCGAAAATATAATTATGTCAAGCGAAATGTAATAAGACGAGATTAAAATGTCATTTCATATCCCGTTATTGAGAAAAACACAGTTCAATCTTGTCATTGTGTCCTGAATGATATTATGAGGACAGCAATATGATATTGTATTTCTCAATGTTAAGTTTAGGTTGTGATAATTCATACGTTATACCAATGTCGGCATTTATTTCATTATCAGATGTCATTATCTGCATCATGAAAATACCTGAAACCTTTGACACTATGCATGTGACATTATCAGATGTCATTATCTGCATCATGAAAATATCTGAAACCTTTGACATTATGCATGTGACATTATCAGATGTCATTATCTGCACCATGAAAATAACTGAAACCTTCGAAACTATGCATGTGACATTATCAGATGTCATTATCTGTATCATGAGAATATCTGAAACCTTCGACACTATGCATGTGATCATCAGATGTGTTATCAGATGTCATTATCTGTATCATGAAAATAACTGAAACCTTCGACACTATGCATGTGACATTATCAGATGTCATTAATGCATCATGAAAATAACTGAAACCTTTGACATTATGCATGTGACATTATCAGATGTCATTATCTGCATCAAGATAATAACTGAAACCTTTGACACTATGCATGTGAAATTTTTTTAATTGTTCCAGATACTATAATAACACATAACTGCTGACCCTGTACAAATCGCAAGTGAATTTGGCAGCCACCCCTGGTCGGGAGCCCCAAAATATCTGAAAAAACCGTTGACTCTGTGCAGAAACGGACGGTCCGTTTGATATATTTGGCTATCTTAGCAAACGGATTGCAATCTTTGGAGTACAGACGTCAGGTGGTAATGCGGTCCTTGCTCTACCGGCCGGTATTTTAATGGAAGATGCTCTGAGGAACTAGCGTCATTGATCCCTTTGGCACCGGTGCACAGTCGGGAAACACGCCAAACAATATAAACATTTCCACACGGTTGACATTTGTCACCTGAGAACGGGTCGCTTCTACGACTCGGCTCTGTTCTACTTCTACCACTCGTTCAACAGTTCGGCTGTGGAATGATGTGCCGGCCTCTGTATTTCCTCCCTTCTAAAACATGAGTATCTTCAAGACCCAGGTTCATTCCTTCCTATCCTCTAAAAGACCCTCCACACAGCATCCCCAAAGATGATATAGGCTTTGAGGGAAATAATTTCCGCCGAGCCCTCCTGTGTGCAATAACTGAAAAAAAATTGGTACCCCTTTCTGAAGATCGTGACCTCAGAGACCTCCAGACTAAGGTCACAATTAGGTGCGTGGTCTCCAATTTTAACAGTCCTTGGGAATGTGATGTTGATGTCCTGAGCGCCCGAGACACTCGTCTTGATTAGTGCAGCGCAATGTCCTTCCGACATATGTGCACAACATGTGCCTACCATTTTTGCTTTGCTTGTTTGCATGGCAACAGGAACCGCTTCGCCCATGTGGCTGGTTAGTGTAATGGGATGTGGAACGTGTAATGATACATGAACAATGTAATTCTGTTCGTGTGGTAGCAACTAGCAATTAGTGATGGACATGATCATGACATCAATTTCGAATTCGGGATTTATTGCGAAATGTTTTCACAAGTTTTAATTCTGAGAGCAAAATAGACTACTATGAAAAAAAAAAATCCCATCAAAAATATAATCATTTTTATCAAATAATTGTAATGCCAACGAATACTACCTACTTATCAAAAGTCTGCGTTAACAGTTGTTAAATTTAATTTGTTTAATTTTGAAATTATTGTTGTAATTTATTTTATTTTTATTACCGTGATGAATTCTTGATTTTTTTTTAATAAGTCGTCTTATTTTATCTCTTGATAAGCTCTAAGAGATGGGAGAAATTATAAATTGCATTTGGCCACTTTTTCCAGCTTCATCGTTTGTGATGGAAAATAAAGTATCTTCTTTAATTAAGGCAAAATTACTTTGTGGCATCATCTTAAATTAAATAATATCAATAATAATGTTTCGTCATCTTCTTTTTATATGACAAAATAAGAAATAATGATATCCTCACTGGGATTTCCGTGGTGAGGATTTTATTTAGAAAATATGAAATTACATTATATTAAATTGATGGGCTTGATGAAAAAAAAAATGTATGGCAAGGTGTTTTAAGTGCAGTTGAGTGGTTTCGGTGTTAGTCCCTATTTGGCGTTAATATATTTTCTATTTCAGATCTCCCTATGTAACATATCCAGTGGTTTATTTAATTTTTTAATTTATTATGGCTGTTGTGATTTTTAAATAATAGTGGGATTTTGTTGTAGAGTTTAACCCTTTGAACCCTAAGGCGTTCATTGTATTAGCACCATATCCCTGACTTCCTGAGCAATTTTTACACAAAAAATAATATTTTACTAAAATGCAATTTTGATTAAAAGTCATTTGTCAATAAGAAAACTATTTTTTAGTTCATAATAATTGCAAACTTCCAGTAGCAAAAAAAAAGTCCTTTAGGGTATTTGCCTCGCCAAATCAGGCCGGTTTACCGGCCTATAGGGTTCAAAGGGTTAATACAATAGAATAAGAAGTTTTTTTTTGTCCAAATGTTGTGTTTGTGGTTCCTTGTTGTATGTGTTTTTGACTCTGAAATCAAGTGTTTCTAATATGTGTGATTGTTATTATTTCTTGTTTTTTTTGTATTTATGAATATAAAGTAGTATTATTTTAGAGTGAAAAATGTTTTTACGTGATTATGACTTACTTTGTACCAACCAGTACCTATGTAATAAATATCAACACGTTTCAAAACTAATAATTCCCTCGTTAGGACACAAAGTATACTGAAAAATAATGCTTTGTATACTGATGGGGGAACCATTGGTAAGTATTTATTTATTAAATTCAGATTTTTACAAAATAACTCAAATTAAGCGTTTAATTGAAAATATAGTAATTTATAGATGTCGCATATAATTTTTTCATGTAAGAAGGGGAAGAAGGACACGTTGGGTGCTAGTGTAATAGCACAGAGACGGGTTGACGAGTTGATCTCAGGGTTCCACCAGGATAGCTCAGTTGGTAAGGGCATCACAGCTGTTGTCTCAAAGTCGCATATCAGTATCAACGGAAAAGGTACTTAACTACCAATGAAAAGATGCGTGCTTTCTAGACAGGGTTTATTTTACAGAGAAAAACATTTCCAGGTAATACATACGGGGTTCAAAACAAGGGGCAGTACCTAACCTATTCTGAGTATCGATAATCTCTCTCTATGGTGAATCTCAAATCGGGCAAGTTATTCATAGAGCACAGTTAACTACAGCACAGAAAGGAGGGTCAACATACTGCTTACATGAATTGGTCAGCGACTAGTGTCACGTTCCTTAATCGTAAAAGTGTGATGTCGAGGGGCTCTGGATCTCACACGTACAACATCAGGCAGGACACAGCGAGTCAATGCACTGGTCAGTGACTTAATATTTAGGTTTAAGCAAAGACAATGAGTTTACAATATACTGATGCAATAGCAGGCGAGATGTCGTCATAGCCATGCCAGACGACTACGTGCTCAAGGCACGTAGGACGCACCTCCTTGTTCGGATGCCAGAATCTGAGTGAGTGCAAGATGGCGGATAGCTCTCGTGCTGGCGGTCCCTTGTGCATCAAGTCACGTAGGCCGCCTACAAGCGAAGTGGTGGCGTTGTGTCAAACGCCGGGATCACTCCTAGCGTGTGTTTGAAAAAGTTCTAGGAACTTCATTTTAAATGGCTAGATTCTTCTATTAAACTGTAGCTAATCTTGTTATATAACAACTTATTAAAATACAGAATCATTCGATTTTTAAAATGCAGTTCCCATCGCTAAACTTAAACCAGCAAAATATAATAGATTGTAAGATAAATATACTAACGTATTCTATATATAAATAGTGGTCACATGTGGATATGATAACAACATTTAGTGACTACAGCTTTCATTATAATAATTCTCACTGTCAAGGCAAAAAAATAAACAAGGAAAAATCGCTATATATAAAAATGAATGTTGATTTGTGTGTCCTCTTATATTACTATTCCGGTTTCGCTGAAAATAGCTCAGTTTGTTCTTATTAGTGCATGAAAGGTTTTGAGAGTAGTTTGAATAAAATCTAATAGATAAAACCGTTTCTAACTAACTAACTAACTATCACGTCGTTGCACCGCAGGGGTAGGGCAAAAAGGATGGACCGCCAAACAACTCGATCTTGGCATTCATTTCCATAACCATATAAGCGTCCCTTTCTTAATCTTACTCATTACGCTTACACCAGCCTTTCATTCTTTACGAATTTCAAATTTTTTTCCACGATAATCCATGGTTTTACCAAACATTCGTCTCAGAGATCTCATTTCTACAGCATTCAGTTTACTTTCATCCTTCCTCTGCCAGTTCCATGCCTCACTGCCATACACTAGGGCTGGTATCAGCACTCCATTGTGAACTGCTAGCTTCGCTTCTCTGCACAACTTTTTGTTTGAGCCACCATCGTTCAGTCCTCCGTTAATGGAGTTTCATGCATTCACCCTTCTTACAATATCCCTATCAGTCTTTCCATATCTCGTAAACATAAAATCTTAACGTTTTAAAATTAGTATGAAAACATTGAACCCGCCATTTTGTATTGAGGTTAGCTTATAGATATACAACTCCGGTTAGTCGCAAATTACATATTCAAACCTAAAGAATAATAAATAGGTTTGTTTGGGTAGAATATTTTCAAAATGGAAATCACAAATAGATATGTTTTGAAAAAATAAATGTTTGGAATGAAATAAGTTTGTCAAATTAATGTTTCTTTATTTCATTGTTTAGAGATAGTCACAAGGCATTACTTTCGCTGTCAAATCAGTTATGGCTGCCAAACGACAAGCAAGAATTAAAAACGTTATAACTTTATTAAAAAAAATATCCCGAACAAGGCCGGGTACACATCAGCTAGTATTATATAAAAGGAGACAACTTTCAAATAGATATATGATAAAATCAAGGTAAACAATAGCTAAGACTTGTTAGTTTCTGCCTAGTCATGGTTTGTTAAAATAAACTACTCGTGTGTATGGTATAGAGTACAAAGTACATCAATATAATTTATACTGCAGTATGGAAATTTGATATGAAGTGCATGCTGGCTGACATTTATAAAAGTGGCCGATCGAAATATTTGCCCTTATCAAAATGTTCGGTAGGAACGTTTCCAACTTGACGGGTGGCAAGTCCAGCTGTCAGTGGTAATTTCTATTTTTATCACTTAGGGCTAATGGTCAAATATTATGTACGCAGTTAACAAATGAAGAGTTCAGTATACCTGAACTTAAGTCTGATGTAACCTCTACTGACAAGGTGTGCGTTCAAATATCCAGATAAAGTTGCGGAATGTGAAGAGCATGGCGATATCGTTAATTGTCGGATTGCATTACATCTGCTGTACTGAATATGACGACATGGAAACCTGGACACTAAACCAACTTATTTGCAAGGCAATGTCATGTGGAATTAACGCGTCCCACCGGCTATAGGCAAGCAATACTTAACATTATTTGCAAGGCAATGTCATATGGAATTAACGCGTCCCACCGGCTATAGGCAAGCAATACTTAACATTATTTGCAAGGCAATGTCATGTGGAATTAACGCGTCCCACCGGCTATAGGCAAGCAATACTTAACATTTGCGCAATGTCATATGGAATTAACGCGTCCCACCGGCTATAGGCAAGCAATACTTAACATTATTTGCAAGGCAATGTCATATGGAATTAACGCGTCCCACCGGCTATAGGCAAGCAATACTTAACATTATTTGCAAGGGCAATGTCATGGAATTAACGCGTCCCACCGGCTATAGGCAATACTTAACATTATTTGCAAGGCAATGTCATATGGAATTAACGCGTCCCACCGGCTATAGGCAAGCAATACTTAACATTATTTGCAAGGCAATGTCATATGGAATTAACGCGTCCCACCGGCTATAGGCAAGCAATACTTAACATTATTTGCAAGGCAATGTCATATGGAATTAACGCGTCCCACCGACTATAGGCAAGCAATACTTATCATTATTTGCAAATATCCAGATAAAGTTGCAGAATGTGAAGAGCATGGCGATATCGTTAATTGTCGGATTGCATTACATCTGCTGTACTGAATATGACGACATGGAAACCTGGACACTAAACTAAGTTATTTGCAAGGCAATGTCATATGGAATTAACGTGTCCCACCGGCTGTAGGCAACCAATACTTAACATTATTATTATGTATGTATTTGCAAGGCAATGTCATATGGAATTAACGCGTCCCACCGGCTATAGGCAAGCAATACTTAACATTATTTGCAAGGCAATGTCATATGGAATTAACGCGTCCCACCGGCTATAGGCAAGCAATACTTAACATTATTATGTATGTATTTGCAAGGCAATGTCATATGGAATTAACGCGTCCCACCGGCTATAGGCAAGCAATACTTAACATTATTATGTATGTATTTGCAAGGCAATGTCATATGGAATGAACGCGTCCCACCGGCTATAGGCAAGCAATACTTAACATTATTATGTATGTATTTGCAAGGCAATGTCATATGGAATTAACGCGTCCCACCGGCTATAGGCAAGCAATACTTAACATTATTTGCAAATATCCAGATAAATTTGCAGAATGTGAAGAGCATGGCGATATCGTTAATTGTCGGATTGCATTACATCTGCTGTACTGAATATGACGACATGGAAACCTGGACACTAAACTAAGTTATTTGCAAGGCAATGTCATTTGGAATTAACGTGTCCCACCGGCTGTAGGCAACCAATACTTAACATTATTATTATGTATGTATTTGCAAGGCAATGTCATATGGAATTAACGTGTCCCATCGGCTATAGGCAACCAATACTTAACATTATTATTATGTATGTATTTGCAAGGCAATGTCATATGGAATTAACGTGTCCCACCGGCTATAGGCAACCAATACTTAACATTATTATGTATGTATTTGCAAGGCAATGTCATATGGAATTAACGTGTCCCACCGGCTATAGGCAACCAATACTTAACATTATTATTATGTATGTATTTGCAAGGCAATGTCATATGGAATTAACGTGTCCCACCGGCTATGGGCAAGCAATACTTAACATTATTATGTATGTATTTCTAAGATATGGTTCTTCACACGTATGAATCGGTGCACCTTTTAAAGGTGTTAAAAAGACATTAAAAGTACGAAAAAAAACATTAATCTTTTAATTTTATGAAATTATTGATTGAGTTTTCTTCAGTTACATAATTCGTTATTTATTCATTTATTATAATATTTAAAAAACAAAAACAAACATTAGCCACTCATCTCACTAGGACAGTCCTGTGTTGAGATGAGCGACTTTACAATTTTAGTGAAACGATATATCATAATTTTTTTTTTAAAAAAAACCCCAAAGGTATTCAGACTTTAAACAACTATAAATATACAGTAAATATTTAAGTTGGGTAATACATGTATAGATTACAGCAATAATAATTTCATTGTAACCAAAATAACTATCATAAAGTACCTGTGTTCCAATTAGCGACAATCATAGGGTCATCATATTTTTGTTAAAGTAGTGAGTAAATAATAATAATAATTAAATAATAATAAACAAATAATAATCATTAAATAGTAATAAGTAAACAATAATACATCATTAAAAATAATTAAATACTAATAATAAAATAATAAAAAATGAACAATAAAAATTTTATAATAATAATCAGTAAATAGTAAGAAGCATTTTTTTACGGTAACTCCACACAGGAGACCTTGAAATAAATAATTTTCCTCAAGGCCTATATCATCTTTAGGAATGCTGTGTGGAGGGTCTTTTAGAGGATAGGAAGAAGTGAACATGGGTCTTGAAGCGACCCATGTTGTAGGATGGAGGAAACACAGAAGCTGGCAGATCATTCCACAGCCGAGCTGTTGAACACAAGAACGAGTCGTAAAGGCGACCCGTTCTCATGTGACAAATGTCTACCGTGTGCAAATATTGGGCACGCGTTTGGTATGCTTCCCGACTATGCACCGGTACCGAAGGGATCAATGACGCTAGTTCCTCAGAGCATCTTCCATTAAAATACCGGTAAAACAAGGACAGCATTCCTACCTGACGTCTGTGCTCCAAAGATTTCAACCCGTTTGTTAAGATCGGCGAATCTACCAAACGAACCGCCCGTTTCTAGTCGAGTCGAGGGTTTTTTTCAGATATTTTGGGACTCCCGACCAGAGGTGGATGCCAAATTCTACAGTGGGGCGCACTTGCAGTTTGTACAGGGTCAGCACTCAGCAGTTGTGTATTATTAAAGTCTCTGCGGGCTCTGTATAATACGCCCAGCTTCTGAGAGGCTAACTTTACTCTGGCTCTGATGGAGCCCCCATACCTGAGCTGGTCACTTAAGGTTACACCAAAAATATCAATGGAGGGCTTGTTGGGAAGATTGCTTCCATTAAAGGAGACTAGATTGTCATTTCGATCCCTTTTAGACGTAATCAGACATGATTGGGTCTTTGAGACAATAAATTCGACGAGGTTATTCTTACCCTAAAAGGAGACCATCTCGGGGTAACCGTCCATTCTCTGATTCAAAGTCCTCCAAGCCGTTGGAGTTTGTGTGCCCTTTGGGGCTTGTCAAACAAAACGCTATCATGGACTGTACTGTCATCCGCGTAACAATGGATTGGTGCACATGTCAAGAGGTCATTGATGTGCAACAAAAACAATGTCGGAGACAGAACCGATCCTTGTGGGACGCCAACATTTATTGAATGCGAGGAAGAGATGAAACCATCAGCAACCGTCTGAATCGATCTCTCCATCAGAAAGTTGGCAATCCACGTACACAAGGAAACGGGGAGTCCGTAAGAAGGCAGTTTGTTGACAAGTCCTCAGTGCCAAACCCAGTCAAAGGCCTTAGAAATGTTCAGTGAGACCATTTGAATCTCACCATAACGTTCCAGGCACCGCCCCCAAACACATACGCGAGAAGATTATAAGACGCAATTGATATTAACGGTCAGGTATCATTTAAAACTACCATCATGCGGTGAAAAGCGTGAGGCGCAAAGACGCCGTTCTATTCGTATAAAGAACCTGAAAATTTAGAGACAGTAACTTTAAATGTTTCGTCACGTCTTGAGTAATAATAAACTAAGAAATCAAAAAAAAAAAATTACCGCATGAGCGGTTCATTTCAGGGACATTTTAAAGAGCTTTGACAAAACTGGAGCAATTTCTTCAGCACACCTCTTCAATACCAAGGCAGGTATTCCGTCAGGCTCACTAGCTTTATTAACATCGAGCCCCCGTAAGACATGGAGTACATCCCGATTCCGGATTCTCAGCTTTTTCATATAGAAACCGCAGTGAGGAACCGACGGCGGGATGGCGCCCCGGTCATCGAGGGCCGAGTTTTCCGCGAACATTTTCCCTAAAAGGTATTAATTAAGCATACATATATAATATTAAGTAAATACTGTTTCACCTTGCCTCTATAAATACTACCCTTCGGGTAGACGATAAATACTATGAGCGAGCAGAACCAAATCAGTGTCTGAGTCATAAATCATTTTTCGATTATTATTTTTTTCTTATTGGTTAGTTGAAAATATGGAACGTCTTATTTTTCAATAAAAAAACCTGACAATGAAAAGTACTTTACTAACTTTACTATGCAATAATAAATATCAGTGTTGACCTAGGAATTGCAGACAGATAAAGATTGGCATATTTCATGACGCTTGAGCTCATAAAATAACAGTTTTATTGATTTTCAAATATAGTTAAGATTGCTCAATCTTGCATGCTCTTCTAAAAGAGGAAGTAAAAATCGATTTTATGTATTTTGCACGAATTTTTCAAATTGTTATTGTTTTAATAGTTTTTAAAGGACGATTTATTAATTTTACGGTTAGTTAGTTATATATAATGAAACTTATGTATTTATTGATCTATATGAATATATTTTTTAAGCAAATAATATATTTTTTAAATCATATAATATAATATTAACAGCTCTTAAAATGAAACATGAAACCGAAAAGACACGGAAAATAAAACGATAATGGTAGCAGCTGCGACACAAACCCAGGACCTCGTAGCCTGTCGGGACCCTGTGGACTAATCCACTGACTGACGGCCACCCTAATCAATCTCACTTCGGTGTCTACTTCGATTTCTTACGAACTGTTAAAATTTTATTTTTACATTTTCAAAATACATTTTTATTTTTATTTTCAGTCTTTACTGTATTCACGTACAATTTATTATGTTGTCTTGTGTAGTGTCCGTGTACTTGTGATGTTTTTTTATAAATTCTGTGTTCGTGTGTATAAGTCCATTTTGTATTTTGTAGTTTAATAGGCATATCGACCCCTTGGAATAATAAGATTCCATCTGAAACGGCAATGTTACGCGATAACGAGCCTTGAAGACGCTCTCCTTAGAGAACATTGTCGCATGACATTGTTGTGTCAGATAGAACCTTGTTATTCCAAGGGGTCGTGCAGTTTTATGATTTTCAGCAAGTTCATTTCGTGGTATGGTTTTTTGTGGGGGTGTGTGGGTTATAATTGAAAAGATTCTTATAACTTTATTCTGTGTTATTTGTAATTCGTTTAAGTATGTAATGTGTGTGTTTCCCCATATTTCTATGAGGTAATTTAGGTGGCACTGGATTAAACAGTATTTTTTTTATATGAATACCGCACAAGAGTCCCAAACTGCTCCCAACCGTCTGGAGTAATATTTTTGTTTTTATTTTTAGAATAACACTCTGAAACTTATAAACCTTGTTGTAAAATATTTAAAATAATTAAAGATAATATTAACATCCCTTAGAATGACCATGAAACCAAAAAGACACAGAATTCACTGGAGTTATTTATTACAGCATGCAACTAGGAAGTAGAAAATGGCAGGCTAATTTAATATATAGAATTATACTACAAACGCAAAACAGTGACTAAAAACATATCTTTGAAAACAAATATAATATTGATTGACTCGCCGACCACAAGTACCAAAATATATTAAGCAGGCACCAGTGGCGTACCGTCCATAAAGACTGAAAATCTGTGCCTACCATGAGGAAAAAGAACCATTAGAAGATTAAAATATTTAAAAAAAAACATGTTATATAAAAGGAACATGAATGCTCAGTTTTACAGTTGGCCACAACAATCATCTATAATAATATGATGACCGTTTCCAAATATTCAATGTACAATTATTACCAGAACTTGAAAAAATACACACAGCTTACCTTTGGTCATAGAGCAATGCATGCCACTGCTAGTGACTAGTGTAACGCGATCCACACTTATAAAACTAGCGATCTAAAGGAAGGTCAGTCCTGAATCGGATTACTGAAACAGGACACAGACACCAGAACCGCGATTTGATAAATTTGAAATTTTAGAAATAATAAAATGTATTAATATCGAATTAAATTTAATAAAAAATCAAGAATTTTTTTTCAATAAGTATCTTTTAAATTTATTTTCATATTAATATTAATAATAATAATCATTTTTTATTTTAATTTCTAATATAAATGATTAGTCAATGTTTTATAATTATTTCGTTATATTAGCATTTTTGATCAATTACTTACCTACTTTAATTCGTTTTTGTTTATTTTTGTATTTTGTATATTCTTATATTATTGTTCTAATTTTTATCATTTATCTATACTTGAAATTATTTTTTAGTATTCATATTGTAATAGAAGGGACTAGATACCATCCACGTTGGCCGCCAGTGTAAAAGTACAGGCCCCACGATGCAGCGTCAGTGTAATAGAAATGAGCCCCACTCTGGGGCGACAGTGTAATAGGAGGTCCCAAGTTGCCCGTCAGTGTAATAGAAGGCAGTTCAAGCACGTTGGAGCGACAGTGTTATAGTAGCAGGTTAGGTTAAGCCTGTAGACCGGGCGAAGGGCGCCTGACTCCAAGCTTACCTGGATAGCTCAGCGGTTAGAACAGGTAACCCTTCTTCTGCAGTTGTCAGTCGGCAACAGCCTCATGCCGGGCTCAGTGGAAAAGGTACTCAACTACCAAAGAAAAGAGGTAAGCTTTCTAGACAGGGTTTATTTTACGGGAAGGCAGTCACAGGAAATACATACGGGGATACAATAACAATGGTCAGTACATAACCTATCTGAGGTTCAAATATCTCTCTCTCTCTGTGGTCTAAAATCGGACAATTTACTTTAAACATAGTGATTTACAGCACATATAAAGAGGAAATAGTTACAGCTTACATAGGTCGATCGGTGTCTGTCAACACGAGGCTACATCGCAAAAGGAGACGCCGGGGAACGCTGAGTCCCACACAGACGGCATCCTGTGACTCATGGGAAGTTAATGCGGTGATCACTGACTTTACTAATTAGGTTTATGCAAAGACAATGAGTTTACAATGAACTAAATGCATGGAAAGCAAGATGATGCCAGAAACCACACAGGGTGGCCACGTGCCCGAAGGCAAGTTGTACGCACCTCTCGGCTTGCGGGCGGAAATGGCACCGCTGGTGTCGGAACGAGGTTTGTTCAAAAGAAAAGGTGAATTTCGAATTTTTTCGAAAAGTATTTATTTCATCATAAGTATCCATTTTCTCACCTTCAAAGTAATCCCCCTCAAATATAATGGACTTATGCCAGCGCTTCTTCCAATCCTCGAAGCACTTCTGGAATGCGCTTTTCGGTATGGCCATCAGCTCGTTCTTCGATTCTGACTTTATCTCATCAATTGTGGCAAAACGCTTTCCAAAATTGGTCTCTTCAGTTTCGGGAATAGGAAAAAGTCACAGGGAGCCAAATCTGGTGAATACGGTGGTTGAGGCATGATTACGGTGTTGTTTTTGGCCAAATAATCAGAAACAAGCATTGATGTGTGAGCTGGTGCAATATCGTGATGCAAAATCCATGATTTGTTTTTCAACTATTCCGATCGCTTGAGCCGTATTGCTTCACGCAAACGTTGCATAACTTCCTTGTAGTATTTCTTTTTAACCGTACGACCTATTGGCAAGAACTCATGATGCACCACGTCATTGTAATCGAAGAAAAGAGTGAGCAAAACCTTCACATTTGATCGAACTTGGCGTGCTTTTTTCGGCCTTGGCTCTTCTGTCCGCTTCCATTGGGATGATTGGGCCTTGGATTCAAACTTCATAACCATATACCCACGTTTCATCACCAGTTATGACCCTTTTTGAGCAAATTTGGATCGTCGTTGACGTCATTCAACAACTCCTGAGCGATACTAATGCGACGTTGCTTTTGGTCAAAATTTTGCAATTTCGGAACAAACTTCGTTGCCGCACGTTTCATGCCCAAAACATCCGAGAAAATTGCATGGCATGAGCCTATTGATATGCCAACATCCTCTGCAACTTCCCTAATAGTGATTCCACGATTTTCCAAAACTATTTTCTTCACTGTTTCGATGTTTTCTTCGTTTGTTGACGTGGTTGCAGCTCCAGGACGCTCATCGTCATTAATATCTTTTCGGCCTTCTGTAAAGCGCTTGTACCACTTATAAACACTTTTTTGAGTTAAAGTAGACTCGCCAAATGCCACAGTCAACATTTTACGTACGTTGGAGCACTTTATTCCATTTTTAACGCAAAATTTAATATATATTCTTTGATTCATTTTTTTCAAAAGTAAAAAATCGAAGAACACACAAAAACGTGACTAACCTTTCCAGTTCTCAAAAACAAGCCACTAATCCAAAATGGCTGATAATGCTAACATATGATAAATATATGTGTACCAACATAACAAAAAAAAAATCGATAACCGAATGTACACAGCCCGCCAAAATTCACCTTTTCTTTTGATCAAACCTCGTATTTTTCAAATGACTAGATTCTCCTACTAAATTGTAGCGAACTTTGTTACATATCAATATATTCCCGAGGATGATAGCATTGCTATCGAAACATGTAGAAATATTTATTTATTTTTATAAAAGTGGTGTAAACAAAGTACATTTTTAATTATTTAATGTTCTGATTTCTAAAAATATGTCATTTTTTTAAAGATTTAGGCAAAAGTAAGCAGATCGATTAAATGGACACTTAAATATCCAAGAAGATGAGAAAATCGATTTTCCTAAATTCTGCTGTTAGAACAATAATCCCGCATTCAGATTTTCTATGTGCATATTACATTCGAACTTTAAAATACATTTTATTGTTTAAGATATTCTTTATCCAGATGTCTAGTTAAAAAGTAATCGTATGAAATTTCACCAATATAAAAAAATTGCAAAAGTTTTCTCCGAGAAATAAAAATAGCATGTACTCGTATGGTTCTGTTCTTCAATATTTTATAAATATTCTCCAGTCCTAAAAATTAGCATTAAAATTATAAATATTTCAATAAATACCAACTCTTCTTTTGCCACTAATATTTTAATAAATGTAATATCAATATGAAAGAATGATAAAATATCAACTGTAAAAATCATCATACCAAGCTAAAAAAATATTGAAACTGTTATCATCTGAAGCGACCTGCCAGGTAAGTATGTTTTCTATGTTTGTACATAATTAGATAGAGAATATGAAGTAATATTTATACAGCCCAGTTGAGTTGATTTATGACAAAAACGGCGCTATACAAATTATCAAATTATTATAATTATATTTTATATGTATGAAAAAATTCACAGCGTTTCTCTAAATGCTATTAGATGTTACATAATTGCTGGTTATGTGTTAACAAGTTATAAAAGCAAAGTGTTAAGAGGTACCTGACTTACCTTAACCATTGATTCGCGACCTAATTTGGAGTAAAAAATGTTAAATAAGTAAGAGAAAAGTTAAATATAATGAGTCAGTAATAAAGGGTGGTAGTTAGGTAGGGTAAGGAATTATACGGATGACGCCCTGGTCAGCTGAGACATTGGTCTTACGGCCGTTTTTTCCAACTTTTCGAATGATCAATTTGAGGCACCGATCAGTCAAGTGTATTGTTGAGCATTCGCTCTGTTTGCCTGTTTCTAAGTATTTTTTTATGTTAAATTGTCCGTGAAGGCGCCCGCCCACTTTCGTAGACTATAAAATACTGCCTGCCCACTTTCATAGACGTACATTTGATATTAGACGTTTCTCTTTTGTGAAAAACAATACAAATCGTAGCTAATCGTATAATAAGTCAAATGTGTTAGGTTCTGACAGTTTTATTTAAAACATGCAAAAAACATTCGAAAGAGGAAATATATCTTTGTCCTTCAATATTTTAATCGCAATAAATACATCGCGAACCAATAATGACGTGTGACATTTTGCTGACATTTGTTTACCCTGTTGACACTTTTTATAACTAGTCCTCTGTTGAGCGGCAATAATCCACAAAAATCGATATCCTAAATTGATCGTAAATTTGATCGAGAGTTACGTTGAGAAGAGTGCATTTGTGCATTTGAACAATGATGAGTGATTTTTTTTTGCATAGTCTACATGTCTGCAATATTTTATTCGGGTTATTCCTGAATGTCATGTAACAATTTATTATAGGCAGTATTTTCATCATTGTACCAATGTCAGTATTGTTTCAACAAATTTCGGATTTGACTCCCCGAAAAGACACATATGCCACAAGGGAAACAGTTCGCAAATAAATAGTCCGGGAGTGTAATGGCGATAATACGCAACGTAAGCAGTAATAACCACAATCTGATTCAAATTAACGACTCACGTCTGGAACTTGTCTTGTAAACATAATTATTAATTAGTTTACTATAATAAACGATTTCTCAAAGTTACATCTAATAATATTAGGGAATACCCTCATAAATTTAAGGAAATTTTAATGTAAACTGCAAATCGGTATTTTAGAGGTGGGCGTTCCAATTAAATTCTATCGTTCTCTTCAAGTTCTGACATTTTCTACACTTAAAGAATTAAAGGTATTCCTTATTTACGTTGCGTAATAAAAATGGTATTATTTTTATGATATTTTTTTATTACAGAAAATGCAATGAAAAGATGGAATAAGCCCTTTTTAAAAACAATACTTTCGGTTGATTAATATGTATTTAATAACTGATTATAATAATGTCTGTTCAATTACGGAAATAAAGTCGCATCCAATTTGAGGGACTTTATTTCTGAAAACCGTTAGATATAAAACCACAAGCTAAGATAGAAAAAAAAAGAACATTTTTTTATCAAAACTGCGGAAGTATGCGGTTTTTATACCAATGTCTTCATTTTATCTATTATCAATCTATTTTTAGAACTAGTTATTTTCCTTTTTAAATAACCGCTGGATCAAAAAAATCAAATTAATCAGCAAACTAAATCCGCTAGAAAGAATCAAATGAAGTGTTTATAGTAATTATCTACTAATTATTGTTGTAAGAATGGTAAAACAAAAATAAAAATCAAATTATTCGGCAAATTAAAGCCCCTAGAAAGAATCAAATGAAGTGTTTATAATAATTACCTACTAATTATTATTGTAAGAATGGTAAGACAAAAATAAAAATCAAATTAATCGGCAAACTAAAGCCCGTAGAAAGAATGAAATGAAGGGTTCATAATAATTACCTACTAATTATTATTGTAAGATTGATAAAACAAAAATTAAATCAAATTAATCGGCAAACTAAATCCCGTAGAAAGAATGAAATGAAGGGTTTAAAATAATAACCTACTAATTATTATTGTAAGAATGGTAAGACAAAAATAAAAATAATCGGCAAACTGAAGCCCGTAGAAAGAATCAAATGAAGTGTTTATAATATTTACCTACTAATTATTATTCTAAGAATGGTAAAACAAAAATAAAAATTAGAAAAAAAGCGCATAAAATCTTGTTCTTGGTACAAACAAACAAAAACTATGGTAGAAGTAAATAAAGAGGATTTTGTTTGGGTTCATTTTTTTTTCTTAAAAGTTTTAAAGACTTCCTTTCTTTAAAAAGCTTTATGCGTAGGTTTTCTTCGGAAGAAAAACTTATTTAAAACGTGCATAGGAAACTTTTCTTATTAGTTTTTCGGAGAAGTGTCAAAAACTTGCCGCATGTTAAAGGCTTTAGTCTAAATTCCTGAAAATAAAAATATTATTCGTCGTCCCGAGTCCTAAGGGCTTTCTAAGGACATTGAAGTTATGTCCGGGTCATAGGATTTAAAGGAAATTGGGATAAGTAGAACGGAATAAATTATATAGTATGATGAATGATCATAATAAATATGAAAATATCAAGGTTATTTTTTAACAATTTCTGCTGAAACGTAGCTGTATCTCAACTCCTATTATGTCGGGAATCTTCATATCATATTGAAATTTCTCTATTTTTTAAGGTGATCGCATAATAGGGAACTTGAGATTTAAAAAAATATATATATTAATATTTACCTTCAAACTTAAAAAGGTTTTTAAAGTAAGCTTACATAGTTAAATTAATTCTAAAAGTTTGAATTTTTTAAGCGCTGCCAAAACGGGCAGAATCCGAGAGGTAGCAGGCGGAGGTGCGCGTGCCGTCATCCGTACTGAACGATACCCGTCAAAAGGACAATTTGTGTGGAAAATATATTTTTTTATTCTATTAGGAATTCAAATGATTGTTTTTAATTATATATAAATTATTTACGCATGTTTTATGACAAAATTTTGAAACTCATAGCACACCATTGTACAATAAACAATAACCGATTGAACTTTAAAATAACTTTTGCATTTAGAAGGGGGGAGGGACGTCGGAGAGGGATTGTTTATTAATTCGAAGTAATGATATTTTTTTTACGGAATACAAAAACAAAACGTTTAAAAATATTACTTATATGTTTAAAGAAACTTACATTGGCTTAGCATTTATCAAAATCAAATAGGAAATATGACATTTTTAGTTCTGGGAATATTTTACAAAATATTTTATAATGTTGAATGCATCCTCAAAAAATTTACAAAAAAAACGGTCTGTTAATGTATTTGTTTTTTGTTTTTAATGCGGATTACAAAACTTTGGCTAAGCTTATTTTTAAAAAAATGTAGCGGGAAAGGATTGCATCTTTTTTCGCTTTTAAGAGTTATTTTCATATTTTGTGAAACTTACGTAGGACGCTCAGAAAATGTCATATTTCTGATTTGATTTTGATGTTAAAATTTAAATGCTTTTTAAATTTATTATTTTAATATTATAAATATTTATCCCTTTAAAATTGTTATGTTTATCATATTGCATAATAATATTAGAATTATTTCTAATTGATAAATAATCCCTCTCCGACGTCCTTCACCTCAAGCATCAAAATAGTGGATACTTGTTTTGTCCTGCTGAGAGGCCACCATTTTGTTATGTTTATCGTATTGCATAATAATAATATTAGAATTATTTTTAATTGATAAATAATCCCTCTCCGACGTCCTTCACCTCAAGCATCAAAATAGTGGATACTTGTTTTGTCCTGCTGAGAGGCCACCATTTTGTTATGTTTATCGTATTGCATAATAATAATATTAGAATTATTTTTAATTGATAAATAATCCCTCTCCGACGTCCTTCACCTCAAGCATCAAAATAGTGGATACTTGTTTTGTCCTGCTGAGAGGCCACCATTTTGTTATGTTTATCGTATTGCATAATAATAATATTAGAATTATTTTTAATTGATAAATAATCCCTCTCCGACGTCCTTCACCTCAAGCATCAAAATAGTGGATACTTGTTTTGTCCTGCTGAGAGGCCACCATTTTGTTATGTTTATCGTATTGCATGTAAAATTGTTATGTTTATCGTATTGCAAGGTGGGGGGGGGGGTCCATCACATACAGTCTCACGAAGGGGAGGGGGGGGGGTCCATCACATACAGTCTCACGAAGGGGGGGGGGGTCCATCACATACAGTCTCACGAAGGGGGGTCCATCACATACAGTCTCACGAAGGGGGGGGGGGTCCATCACATACAGTCTCACGTAGGGGGGGGGGGGTCCATCACAAAATGACAAATATATTACAATTAAATATTGAAAACGATAATATTAACAAATCTCAAATGAAGCATGAAACAGAAAATTAAACGATATCTGAAAATCGAACCCAGGACCTATCTCTTACCGGCACAACGCTATAACCACTTAGATAATGAAACCTGTTTTTTACATTTTTTTTATCGTAGTCAAGCTATCTAGATTAAAAATATATTCAGGTAGAACTTTGCAATCATACATAAAAGATAGCAGCCAATAATATGGGATAATAGATGTCTTAAATTTGAAATAAGTTATAGATAAAATGCGACTGATGTCCCAGATGCTATTAATAGCTAATTATTTTTTGTGTCTTTTTTTCTGTCTTATGTTTCATTTACAATTTTGTAATATTATTTTTCGTGCATGCGGGTGGAGTCAATCCTGATTGTAATAATCAGGATGGTTTTGCCATTGCGAATTGTATGTAAAAGGATTCGAGCGACTATGGCATAGGATTGAGGAACAATAATAGATGGAAGTGGTAAAAGAAGGGACTTACCGATTTCACCATTTACACATGTTTCACTGTATGGGTTGAATAGCAAGTTACGGCGGTGCAGGTGACGAGTTATGGCGGCGGTTCGATTAGGACAGGATGACGGAATGTCAAACAAGGGGGTAGGGACAAGGGAGACGCATATAATCGCACGCATTATTTGGAAGTTGGTGACCGATGAACTAGCGTCAACAATTTTCTTCAATGTTTAAAAATATTACAATGCGGTATATTAACTACTATAAATTATTGCAATAAATTAGAGATTACAATTTAGCAATTAAAAAAAAAGAAAAGAAAATTAACAGAAAAGAAAGATCGAAAATAATTTTTAAGCAGTTGATTTTCAATTAAATAAAAATATGATATATTTATGAAGTACACAGTTCAAACTCAGTCACCTCCAAAGCTACCTAAACTATGGGTAGGTAGGTATATTTGGAATGCGTTGCGAAATGCAACAGACACGCCGAGTTTGTTGAATTTGTATCTCTGATCTAATCTGACTCAAATACAATTTCAGAAATAGTTTCCAATTTCTTAGAAGCAACTCAATATAGGCTGCTTTTAGATGTACGGTCCATCAGGGGTTACCAACATCTCAACGTATTATTTCTGGTATGTAGGTCAGGAAATCATATTAATAGGTTTTATATCGTGTTAAAGTGGTTAATGACGACGATAAATATATGGAGAAGGGAGTTGCAATAAATTATTTAATCAAATTTATTGAATAATTTACGATGGCTCTAAATATTTTGTATGAAATCTCTAGTGGGATCGTTTCTCAGAACTAGTGGAACTATGTATCTACTTGATAGCTGCTAGTATCTTTAAAATATCAGAAAATCTTCGCATTCGAGACATGTTGCTATGTACTCGTATATATTAATAAAGTGGTGATTACTAAGTAATTTTTAATTTTTAATTCGTTTATTAATAATGACGCCGGAAAGTGAATACCAATCTTTTGAAGAAATTATAACAAATATTTTATTTATCAGTCAAAAGCGCACCCAAAGCAATGTTGACCATAATACTATTTCACACTTTTAGGGATTATCTACTCAGTTGAATTGATTGTAGTCGTATTTCATCAGAAACTTCATCAAAGGAATTTTATTTATTCTAACTCTTGTTTATCAAAATATGTTCAACTAATACTGTAGTGTGGTTTTTATAAGAATACTAGCTGAAGTACCCGGTATTCCCCGTGGTTATTAATGGTTTGGATTAAAGTGTTGAGGTTGTGATGTATTACCCCTACCACTACCTAATTTTCCTCTCATTTTGAACGTCGAGTGTTTAAAATTCTGAAATCGAGAAGTACTAAAATTGAGCAAATTTCACCAAGCTTGGAATAAAACTACATATTTGTATTAAAAAAAAAACAAACCCCCGACCAATCTTCTTTACATATTATATAGATAGAGAAGAAGATGCTAATAAACACAAGTACAATTTTATAAATGAAAAGGTTTTTTCCGGAGCCAGTGCTGCTACTATGGCATCCCTAATAAGGAACTCAGTCCAATTGTTAAAAAAAAATTGTTAATCAATAATAACGTTCATAATAACTTAAATACCAGTATATTAAGTTTTTTTTATATAAAGTAAGTTATCATACTTAAAATAATTTTGAAAGTTTGAATTTTTAAAAACCCGTCAAAACTCGATGAAAACTGTAGAATTGAGCATTAACATTACCATTATATCCGTATTGAAAATTGGTTTGCTCATGAATTTCTTTAATAACAGTTTTTTTTATATTGAACAACAATTATAGAGCTTAAAGTCACCCAAAAAAGTTCTTAATTTCACCAAAATTAAGAAACACGTATTTAAAATACAAAACAAAATGTAAAAAAAAAAATTATCATACTAATCCAAAAACAGAATGCGCATGTAACGTCAGATGTTCCAAGTGCAATGGTACCAATATAACAAAGTGTTTTGGTGAGATGATTTTTACTAACTTTTAAATAACGATTTATAAATTCTATGTATTTATAATAAAAGTTATATATTCAGAATTGGCATTTATTGATCTATATCAGAGGTTCCCAAACTTTTTTGTGTCGTAGACCCCTTGCCATGTTTTTCGGTTTTTGGTAGACCCCCTACTTACCTGATATTGATTTTTCATAAATTTCTAACTGTAGTGAAGTTATATAAAATAAACGCAACATAAAATAAACATAAAATAAACTAAGCAATAAGTAAATGTTTTTAGTGGGGATGAACCTGATGCTTTAATAATAAATTATCAATATTTGGCGTCAATTTTGTCAGGTTTAATCTTAAATCTCTTCGGCCAATGATGTCCAGTCTGTTTCTTTTTTTCGTTAGGAGATTGGTAACAGCGCTGAACCCCCTTTCCACTAGGTATGACGATGGAAAGGAGATTAAAAATTTCCTCGGTATATTCCATAATACAGGATAAGTAACGGGTATGTTTTTTTGCAGTCAAAAGTGCTGATATCCGTGCTTAAACTGAACCTTAAGTTCTTCATTTGTACTTATTTCAGTCAGTTCCTCCTGTATTATGACATTCGTTTCTTCTATGTCACCATATGGGTTAATTATCCACGGTGGTATTACCATAGTCAAAACATCCTCAAACCTAGTTTCAAAATCTGAATAGAGGCCATTTAAATGTTGAACGTAGGTTGAAACGTCGTCTTCCTGGCAGTTTGTCTGTGACAAATTAGGGAACTGGGAAAATTCGACCCGTCCAATATTTTACTTCATTAGTTTAACTCTGGCATGAAACACTGATAAGATGGACTTTGTTTTAATCAAATTAAGACAGTCGCCGTGTAACTGCAAATTAACCATTTTAAATTTTGTAAACAAATCTTTTAAATAGAAGATGTCTGTTTTCCACTTCATTAAATTGTCTTTTAAAATTTTATCTTTAGTATCCAGAAATTCTAAAATAGTCTCAAAAAGTGCCAAAAATCTTGTCAAACATAAGCCTTTTGGCAGCCAGCGTACTTCAGTGTGAAGGAGTAATTGATGAAAGTGTTCGTCATTTTCTTCACACAACCGCGTATTCAACGCGTTGCTTCGGATTCGGTTTACTGCATCAATGACTAATTGAAGAGATTCATCCAATCTAACACTCAAATTTTTAGCAACTAAATGTTGTCGATGGATGACGCAATGTATTGCTAACACCCCTGGCACATTTTGTTTTAAATAGCTTATAAATCCACGATAACGTCCAACCATGGCAGGTGCTCCATCTGTAGCTACTGATATGATATTTTAATCATTGAAGAAGATAATATTAACACATCCCAAATGAACCACGAAACCGAAAAAACAACAGAAATTAAAAAGATTTCAGTCGCATCTGGGACTCGAACCCAGGACCTCTACCTATCCGGGGCAACCAACTTAGCTAATGAGACCAGTACAATTTACGCCATTTAAACCGATATCATACTTCATGTTCAAGATTTATTAATATTATCCTCCATTTTTATAAATCCCATATGCAATCATCAAGGAAACTTTGCAATCATCATAAGGACAGCAGCCAATAATATGTATTTATAAAAGAATAATAAATGCCTAGCAAGGCCGTAAATAAGTAAATATTGACACACATACATATTTATTTATGTGACCGGCCAAAATATGTAGTTTAATTCCAAAATATATATTTTTTAATATGTTTCCTATATGTAAACACTTAAATTATATAAAAAAAAAAAAAAACAAACAAATGAGAGTGTGTATTGGAAATTCTTCAAAAAACACGCAGATGTACAGGTTGTGGTTTTCTTATTTTCTTAATTTATCTTTCAGTGGTAACATATTGTATGTTAATAATTAAATACATACGTAATATGTACGTACAGTTGTCTTTTTTTAGATTTTTCTGAAAACATTCCATAATCCGAACTTTTCGGTAATCCGAACATCGAACATTACGGAGATTGCACTGTAATTATAATACAGATTGCTAAAACTTTGAAAAAGAAACTATTGAGGGAGGGAGTACTCGTGTAATTTTGCATGATTTGAATATTAAACTATAAATAACTGAAGTCATGATTGGTGTAATTTATCTATCTTTGCTAAGTACGACTACAAAACTAAAATTTAATAAAAAATAATGTACTTAATTTTCTCCGGCACTCTCAAACAAAATAACACTGATTCACTATAATTTGTGTGATAAACTACCAGTTTATATATTTTTTAAATATTTTCTTAGAACTTTCCTTTTCAAGATTCAGGAAACGAATAAACGTATTTGTCTCACATTCGTATTTATAGAGTGACGAATTGAACAGGTCAGTGCAAGTTCACGAAACTCTGAAACAAAAATTGACAAGATTTTTACTGCGCGTTTGCTTGTAACAAGATCATACTGGTATATCATTATGTGCAGGTTTTTAAAAGTTAAAAATGTATTGCGATCACAA
This sequence comes from Halesus radiatus, assembly GCA_022606495.2. Taxonomy (NCBI): domain Eukaryota; kingdom Metazoa; phylum Arthropoda; class Insecta; order Trichoptera; family Limnephilidae; genus Halesus; species Halesus radiatus. The sequence goes on along the minus strand of JAHDVE020012284.1, from coordinate 51,114 downwards.
AGCGAATGCCTACATCCTACAACTTGCACAATTTTATAAACATATATAATAATTTTTTTTACTTCATGGGTACTTTTATAAATAATGTACATGTAAACAAATTAACAAATTAACAAATTAACAAATTGCAATCAGTATTCAACGCTGCAGCAAGACTTATCACCGGCGTATCTAAATATTCTCACATTTCAGAGCATCTCAAAAATCTCCACTGGCTCAAATGTCCTGAAAGAATCCAGTTCAAGCTCTGCTGGATGGTATTTAAGTCACTTAACGGAATGGCTCCGGCTTGCTTATCAGAACTGTGTATTCCCGAAAATACCAACTCACGGCAGTCCACCCTTAGGTCAGCAGCGTCATCAGCTATCAGCAGGTTGAAGGAATCAAAGCGCACACCTAATACTAAGTTCGGTGATCGTGCTTTCGGAGTGTCAGGACCTAAAGCCTGGATGAACTGCCGCATGACTTAAGAATTATCAAAGACTCAACAGAATTCAGAAGTAAACTTAAAACACATCTTTTCAGACAATCGTATCCATAAATTCACCTGTAAATTGCTTAGCTAGGCTGACCGGTTAGTACTTACCTAAAGTCATAAAATAAAAAAAAATATAATTAAAAATTCACGCATCGGTGCGCAAATGCGTCCACAGCCCGCAACACTGTAAACATCCAAAGTGTAAAATAAAAAAATAAATAAAAAATAAATAAATAAAAACGTTAATATTTATTGAAAGCTTCTTACGCCGAGTAAAGTAATTTTATAGATATTTTCGAGTCCTAAAATTCATTTTATGAATACTTTTCAGTCCTAAAAATTAATACCAATAATTCAATAAATACCAACTCTTCTTGTGCCACCGATTATCTAATAAATGTAACATCAATAGAAAAGGAGAAACAAATAACCATGTAAAACTATCATCTCTATAATTAAATTAAATTTTTCTAAAACTGTGTTCATCTGAAGCGACCTGCCAGGTAAGTATGTTTTCTGTATCTGTCTGTACATAATTAGTTAAGAAATATTTGTACAGCGCCCTTGAGGTGATTTTTCACAAAAACGGCGCTATACAAGTCATCCAACTATTATTATTATTATTATTATGTCTTTATATTATAAGATAGTATAATGTAAGTAAATAGGTACTATCAGTGTATGTTGAGATCCACTATCGTGGACCCCCATTTTCATTTCATGGACCCCCAATTTTTTTTTCTCTGACGTAGACCCCTTGCAGGTTGTCATAGACCCCTGGGGGTCGATATAGACCACTTTGGGAATCACTGATCTATATGAATAAATATTTTTAAAGTCATTTTATTTTTCACTTATTGAGATTTTGTCAGATTAGAAATCAAAAATCTTTTAGCAAATTTCGTCATAAAATCAACAAGTTTTGAACGGCACATAAATAGAGGATTATTTTAATGAAACTTTAAAATACGTTAAGAGCCAGCACTCATAATTGGCCCTAAACATCACTTTGTATGTTGCTAACGCAAGCAATACCACAAATGATTTTTCTGTAAATTCTATACGGTAGTTACAAAAATGAATAAGATTTCTCAAACTGTAATCCAAATTTCATTAAGAGGAACGGCTGCGCGGCCTATTTCATACAAAACTTAATTTTGGATTTGAAATACTCACCTAAAGCTAATGATCGTTTTTTTCATCAAAAAGTATAGTAAATATCTAGTACGGATTAAAAGTTATTTATTTATTTTTGTTTTACATTATGAAATATAGGCCATTAAAGGAACTGATTTTCTGCGATTTTAGAGGGACCTTTAACAATTATTTGAGGGCTAACGGTGATTTAAAAAAAAAGTTATACCCTGTTTGCTTCGAAAATATAATGAAATAATAAAATATATATATATAATATTGAAATAAGCATTACATTGAACTTTAAATTAAATTAAAAACGACCAATTTACGATGGAACTCAAATTTGGCGTAAATAATTTAAAATATCGACCCGAAAATTTTGAATGGTGGTCTTTCACCAGGGCGATACTGAGAGTATCTTCCACTCATGGAATGTGCGCAAATATACAACACATTATTTTTAAATGAATTAATTCTGAAACAACACAAATTAATTAAATAAAATTTAGTTGCGCACGCCGGGATTTGAACCCGCGACCTTCGGATTCGTAGTCGAGAGCCTTACCCCTCGACCATGGAGGCCGTCGCCAAATCACTACCCTCACTATCCCCTCAAAAAAATGTCTAATTACTTTTGTACTTCTATAATTTAAGTCAGTTTTAAGAATGCTGGTGGATGACGCGTGCCGAAGCCGGTAGTACATTATTAACATTAAGTAACAAATGTACATTGTAAATTGAAAAATAAATCACCAAAAGCACAAAAAATCAAGTATAAAAAATCTATTATTTTTATAAACAATAATTATTAGCCTGAAACACTCATCCAAATTGAAAAAACCTTCCGAGAAAAGATAAATGTCGCCGACAGGACTCGAACCTGCACCCTTCTGATTGCCAGTCAGATGCTCTGCCGTTGAGCTACGTCGGCTTATCGCAAACCCGCAAAGTTAATCAATATATACTAGTGTTTCATTCAATAATTACTGTTTTTTATTATATTTCAACTGTAAACAACCAACTTTATTAGTATGAGGAAGGCTTGTAACTGCTAAATCCCTCAATAGATGGCGTCGAGACAAATTATGTTTATCAATTAATAAATATTTGACAAGTCAAAACATTTTTCACCAATAAATGTAGAATTTGACATGATCTCTGGACAGTTCTCTGGCAGCAATAAATAATCTACAATGAATGTTTCGTTCGATGTAGAGGTGGACCTAAAACCTCCTCTTTTTTGTCTAGTTCGAAGAAATAAATAGCATACCAGAGCCTCGTCTTCACTTGATTCACTCGACATTTTTCGATTTTGACTTTGAATCCGATAACATTCAGCGGTAAATGTGAAAACAGAAATCTGCAATACCGACAATTTACTGGCGGCTACAAATCACTGCAGACCCATCAGAGAGTCGATGGAGGAAATAGCGCGAAATATTTCCTGCATTTTTTCTGCAGCCGGTTTTTGACGATTCCCTACCGGACCGTCTCCCTACCGGACCGTCAGAGATTGGTCTTATTCTTGCTCTGTGGTAGACACTGTTAAACGAACTGCTGACTGGCAATAGTTATTATCTCGACACATTAATTTAACTAACGCATACAGTGCTTGAAGCGGAATAATGGATTTCCAAATTAGATTATTTCAGACAGTTCTTTGTCCTTTGGATGGACAAATGGGACATGCCTGAGGAAGCGACTGCATTAAAAGGTAGAACCACAAACATAAAGCATTAAATCACTTTGTCTACTGTAAAATAGTTTGAAATGTCTCGACGCGTGTAATGTTGGCAATGGTCCGAGAACATAATCCAAAGTTAGCAGATTCACTTAGAATGTTAGCAAACAAAATGTTGCAAACTTTATTGAGCACTTATCTAAACTTGCTTTTTGACAAAACGTGTAGCTTTTGTCTTGTAAACTTCGCGATATCTTGTTGATTTACTTGTAGAAGCTTGGAAAGTAATTAATTTAATTATTTCTATAATTTGACACAATGGGGCACTAGCTTAAGTACCTATTTTGAGTGTTCAAACTTCATTATGATAAATAAAATTACATTTTTGTTTTCCTTGATAGACCGACTGGGCCAATACCAGAGGTCGCATCAAGGGTCAAATTTTCTGCTAGCTAAAGCCTCCATCATTGCACAAGCAACATTTCCTCTCAGTGGCGGTAAAACAGTGACTTCTCTAAAGTGCGTATTATAATTTTACCACACTTTAAACCGCCCGCTGTTTAAATTCCTAATTAAATACGTGCGATATGAATTCAGAACTTACGCGACTTTTTCTTCTAAGAAATAGTTCATTCTCAAAAAATACTCGTGGTGCTTCAGCGACAAACTGTGGAAGCATGTAAACCTTAGTGATCTGTTAGCTGCCCAGGTGCGCAGCGACTATGGAATTTGTTAACACCAAATTTGCACGTAATGTGATTTTATATGAATCGCGATTTTTTTCGTTTTTTACATTATACATTTGAAATATTTTTACACTTTTATTGTTCCCTACTTGCTACGCTAGCTTAGACCGTGTTGTAGCAAGTAATCCAACTCTATATATAGATATACAATAATCTATTATGTTAACATATGTGTAGTACACTTTACATTATTTAATATAGAAAACCAAAAAGTAATTTAAAGATACCTGTACTAAAAAAAAAAGAATCGTTGATTTTCATAGTAAAATTAAAAATATTGAAAGTAAATACTCGTATACTCATAACAGTCCAATACAAAAACAACACAGAAAAAGTTGAACAACGTAGGAATAAATCGATTTGAATAAATTTACGAATAGACTAAATCAAATCTACGCGATGACATTCATGATATTTTCAGCTGCCAAGAGATCTCTCATTAAACGGTGTCTTTTTAATCTGGTATTGAATAAATTTCTTGTACAGGGTGTTTTGAGTTGGGGGTGAAGCCTATTGTATGTGAAGGGACTAAGAAAAGGATGCGATCTTTGCCTGCATTCAGTACTAGTGGATGGTACTTGCAGTGGACTCATTGTACTGCGTAAGTGGGATAACAGTTTGTTAAGGTTGGGTCGAGCTCTAAAGTATTTTAGCAAACAGTAAATAAATAATTAACAGACTGAGAGGACTTGGCATTCTTAATACAGTGCTTCAGTGGGATGTCTTTAAGATATATCGTACATAACTATTAGTACTGCCCATTAAAATAGGTAAGTAAATTACTGAAGATGTATATTTATATTTTAAAAACGCACAAATTCTTGCATAAATTATGGTTTTCGCGTATAAAACCTATTTTTTATTCAACATTATATTCATAACCACAGATGCTTTAATGATTCGCCAAATTATACTTTGTTGCTTGGCCGCTAATTTCTGGTCCAGTGATATGGTTAAATTCTTTTATACCCAGGAAAGACATGTAATATAGAAAGACAAACAGGATTTACACGTGAAGGAAATTATTCTCTCTTTTTTATTCTCAGATTCGACTTCCAATGAGAGGTCACGACCCGTCATTGATTTCCACTCAGAATGGTGGTTGTGTGAGGAATTCAAATACTGTCAGATTAAAAACTTGTTTCTTCTTCAGGTGCACTTTCCCATCCGAGGTTGGCTGTCATTAGGCAAATCTTTTCCTGCAGACTGGAGCCAGAAACAGCGCACTTGTTCCAGTCAGATAAGTTTCGATGCCATCAGTTGCAGCGTGCAGTTTTACCTTCGTTGTGGGAGGAATTCGAATACTGTCAGATTAAAAACTTGTATCTTCTTCAGGTGCCTTTTCCCATAGGAGGTTGGCTGTCATTAGGCAAACCTTTCCCTGCAGACTGGAGCCAGAAACAGCGCACTTGTTCCAGTCAGATAAGTTTCGATGCCATCAGTTGCAGCGTGCAGTTTTACCTTCGTTGTGGGAGGAATTCGAATACTGTCAGATTAAAAACTTGTATCTTCTTCAGGTGCCTTTTCCCATCGGAGGTTGGCTGTCATTAGGCAAACCTTTCCCTGCAGACTGGAGCCAGAAACAGCGCACTTGTTCCAGTCAGATAAGTTTCGATGCCATCAGTTGCAGCGTGCAGTTTTACCTTCGTTGTGGGAGGAATTCGAATACTGTCAGATTAAAAACTTGTATCTTCTTCAGGTGCCCTTTCCCATCGGAGGTTGGCTGTCATTAGGCAAACCTTTCCCTGCAGACTGGAGCCAGAAACAGCGCACTTGTTCCAGTCAGATAAGTTTCGATGGCATCAGGCGCAGCGTGCAGTTTTCCCTTCGTTGTCTGATATTTACATGAAGTAAACATGCATTTCTTAAAAATCATCAACCATTCGTTTTACCCATCTCAGAACAGACATCGTCTAGTGAAACGGGTAAAGTACATATAATCTTTAAAAGTATTTAAATGCTTCTATTATATTAAATCTATCCTCACTGTGATAAAACTGTCCTACAGTTTTTATTTATTTTTTATTTCGCAATTTGTTTAATACTTGCTGATATTTTGATATTTTTATAATATTATTTAAATTGACATTATGTAATCGGAGTCTGGTATCTCTACAACAAAACTGTTATGCTGTTTTCATATATTTTTTAAATATTTTTTCCAACTTGTGTAGGTACATTGATCACAACTTACATACACCTATATTGTTATATTATTGCCCCACATTTGTATGATGTTTTTTTATTTGTCGTTGTATTATATAATATTTAAATGAAATACTTATTTTGTTTTAAGCTACTTTATTTTATTTATAATTATACATTATCGACCGGTTTCGGTTGAACTCAACCTTCATCGGGAATATACTCAAATAAATTAAATTAACATACAGGGATAAATCATAATGAAGACAGTGAAAGTGGGGGAAAAATACAGTTTATCAGAGTAGAACAGGACAGAGGATCAGAAAGGTGTCAGTAGAGGGGTAGGTAGTGGGATAGGTAGAGGGGAGGGAAGAGGGGTATAGGAAACTGTCAAATTTAATTGTTTATTTAAAATATGGCACTTATTGTTTTTAATTGATTTTGATACATCTAATGCTTTTAAGATATTGAAACGTGCTAAACACGTAGGGCGCTAAACATGCAACTTATCCCTATTATGTTTAGATGCTCGACTCTATCTCAGTATTCGTGGGTGGAATCGATGTATGCACCACGGGAAGCGGAATGTACTTCCTGATACAGAAATGAAACCATTGTATTGATAAATCATGAGGTTTAATTGGTATACAAAGTGTAACATTGTCGTTACCTTAAAAAATAGACAGGAGGATTATTACTACAACGAAATATATTGAATTAATTAGGATGGCTCTTGTGGACGGCATCTCGTCTTCTTCACCAGTTGAGGTTATCCACCACTTTCCCACCCCGGTATAAGTAACTTATGGTTACTCCTTCAGGGTGCACCTCAAGGACTCTAATTTTTTGGTTCAACGAAGCTAAGGTTATAAATGATTCTAAACCCTCAAGTGTCCCTGCATAGCATTAGCTTAGAAGGAGGTTAGTAAAATTCCACAGCCCAGAATGGTTAGTACATACATACGGTCGACAAAAGTGGCTCTAGTAATAATGGTGGCTCTGCTCTGCTCGTCCGTAGATGAACATGGTGAGACGCGGAGAAATACTAACATAAAACAGTAAAAGGGAGAAACTAAATAGATTAAGTGAGAGTACTTGGGACGAGCCGTTGCCAGGACACCAGGGCAGTCCCTCTGAAGCAGTGCTAGGTGGATTCTTGTTCCCGCCACCCTTCCCAGGAGACATTGCGCCAGTCGTCAAGATTATCCCTTAAGAAAAGTGTAATTGGGGAGGGGGTAAAAAAAAAAAAACCCTGAGACCCTGGGGATATGGAGGGGTCCAGGCGGCCGGGAGCGTGCCACTGAGTCGGGGAGACGGGAAGGCCGTCACCACCAAGCTTGCTCCATCAGGAAGTACACAAGGGATCCGGCTAGGGCAAGTCAAAAGTAGATGACTGCTTCGGGTTGCAGGGATAGGGTTAATTTTCCACTCCCTAAGAGGGGATGTGGACAGTACACAATAAAAATATTTTTGGTCTTTATTTAAATATTTACGTCTTCTTCACCAGGGAGGTCCACGCTTGTTCCGATGATTGCCGATTCCTCAATACACCATCCGCGAGATCTGGGACGTCTCACTGCAGCGCCATCCGCCACAGCAAACTTCATCCGTGGAATCCAATAAGTACGAGAAGATGGTACCTTTCGCTCCGTACAAACTTCGTTATTTCTCGGTCATCATTGGTATGGTTTTATTTAAAATCCAGCGTTCCTGCACGCGCAGATGGATTTTTGTCCCTCCAAGTCACCTTCCATAATTATATTGCCATCCTACCCACTTCAGGTATATGGTGTTGAAACGCTCGTTGGCGAAGATATATCACAACACAATTTAAAAACATATAACTCCCTTTCCAAAAACTACCGGCTCTGTCCGACTTGTCAAGTCACGTCTGGCGCCATCTTATCTTCGCTGCCCTCTCTTCCGTCGGATGTCTCCCATAGACATTTCCTCAAATCTCTTCCGTAGACAATAGAAGTGATGCCTTTATAAGCAAGGTCAGTATTTACGTTACAATATTAAGGCGCAAATTGAATTCAACCGAAACCGGTCGATAATGCACAAAAATAAATAAAATAAAGTGACATAAAACAAAAAAAAATCTTTCATTTAAATAATAATGTCAAGCCACAGAGTGATTGGTTTTTTTGTTGTATTATATAATACTGTTGAACTAAACTCCTGCTGACAAACTACTTGCAGTGGCTTAGCGGGTACAGGTTCCCATTGTATGTAATTAATATTATACCATAAATAAATAAAATAATACCGTATGAAAGTATATATCCAGGTTACCGGCAAAGAAATGATTTGTCTATCCGATGCTCGACGAAAAGCTTCTAAGCTTCTAAAACCGACTCCTCTCAATATCATCCTTTATTGTGTCACGTGTTTCCATCTAGATTATTAAATAAATTACTTCTTGTTTTGTTTACAAAGTCTTAACTTGCCTACTTGTTCAAAAAATTATTTCCAGCTACAGTAGCTGGCCGAAACTTCCGTCGAAAGCTTCCTCCCTCAAAGCTCGTACATTAAAGTAAACGTATCGGTGAATAACCGTTTCCATTACTTCAATATTTATCGTGGAATTGAAGGATTATAAAATTAGTAATTTTCTCCGTTATGGCGGAAGGCGATATATAATATTTTGTCTAATGGATAATTAATAATTAACACTAACTGTTCTTGTGTAGTACTGGGTGCTTATATCGCATGGATCCATTCCCTCATTATAATGGAGATTTCCAAATATTTCATTAGCGTGTCTCCTTTCATCTTAGGTACTTGTTTTAACACAGTGATGCGCAATCAATAAATACAATTAATAAACAGCATTACTCTGTTGGTTATATTATACACGCCCTATTTGGCCTTTTACATATTTAGTTAGTTACAATAGTCCAAAACACATCACAGTAGGTACATAGAAAGCCTCCATGAAATACAACAACTAAATATTTATTTTTATAAACAATAATTATTAGCCTGCACCCTGGGTGCAGGTTCGAGTCCTGTCGGCGACATTTATCTTTTCTCTGAAGGTTTTTTCAATTTGGATGAGTGTTTCAGGCTAATAATCATTGTTTATAAAAATAATTGTTACCCTTTGCGCTATGCACAAAAATCTTGTCTTAAAAACTTTAGTTTATCAATTAATAAATATTTGACAAGTCAAAGCATTTTTCACCAATAAAATGTAGACATAATTTCTCTCGACGCCACCTATTGAGGGATTTAGCCGTTACAAGCCTTTCTCATACTAATAAAGTTGGTTGTTTACAGGTGAAATATTATAAAAACAGTAATTATTGAATGAAACACCAGTATATATTGATTAACTTGGCGGGTTTGCGATAAGCCGACGTAGCTCAACGGTAGAGCATCTGACCGGCAATCAGGAGGGTGCAGGTTCGAGTCCTGTCGGTGACATTTATCTTTTCTCGGAAGGTTTTTTCAATTTGGATGAGTGTTTCAGGCTAATAATTATTGTTTATAAAAATAATTGTTACCTTTTGCGCTGTGCACAAAAATCTTGTCTTAAAAACTTTAGTTTATCAATTAATAACTAAATATTTCATTTGTCTCACAAACAAATACAGGAATAACATGGTGTAAGTACCATTCCAAATAATTAGCTACAGAGGCGAATATTCAAAACATTCACATTCGCTGAATTCACTTTGGATGAGTTCTATTTTTATTTATTATACTACGTAGGTAAATTTACATACCATAACTATAAAGTGATTTAAAGTACCTAATATTGTATAATATCTGATAACAATGGAGAATATTTAAACAGCTCAAAATAATTAAAATGTGTAAAAGTGCGATTGTCTTGTCAAGGCGATGTTAGTTCCCAGCTAGGCAAAATGCCTTTTATAAGGAATGTAATGCTCCAGTTATGCGTGGGCTAATGTATTGTAATTATTGTTTTTCTTCGATCTATCTGCTGGGTGTGTTATGAAAAATAGCTATGGATAATTTTAAATTACATTATTTAAAAAGTTTTCAGACTACCCTCTACCCAAGCGAATTAACCTCATTAGCCAATTAAATTTGGGGTACTCGACCAAATGTTCTTTCTGAAAACATAAAAGTAACGGAATTAGCACATGTTGGTATTTCGTATTTAATAGCGATCGTTCGGATTTAACGGTTTTCATTCTGTTTTACAAAATACGAAAGGCTATCGCTACAAACTTGTCTGTCGTAAAAATTTTGAATCAGTCGCCCAAAATTTCTGCGTTGTTTAAATTTTCAGATTGATGAAAATCGACAGCATTTATTGGTTTGATCTGAATGAAATTTGTTCTCCCGCAACGCTTCTTTCTTGTGTTTTATAATTGCTTGTTTAATGCTTACCGTTTTACAAAATACAAAATGGTTACCTGACACAATTTTATTTAAAAAGTTTTTTATGCGATCTAAATATTTAGCATTAATAATAATAACAAAGCATTTATACAGCGCAGTGTTGTGTTATTTCACTTCAAGTGCGATATGTTGATAGGTACCTACCTGGTTAAATGTTTGCTTTATAGTAGATACACCCACTCACTCCGAATAGTTGATACGTTTGTACGGTATTCACATAAAAAATGAGAAGTTGACACTAGCGACGCCACCGGTTGGAAAGTTGACCATGTCAAGCTGTAGGTACCCCACCCCTGCGGCCCGCGAACAAATTGAAAAATGGTAAATTGGCCCGCCGGCAAATAGGTCGTGAATCACTGTTTTAACATATAAAAATATAATATTTGATTTGCATAATAATCACTTTCGACTTCAAAATCATCAAAGCGAAGTTTTGTCATCACATCATAAATAGTTAAACATCAAGTTTAAACATCGTTTGAACATTTAGCTCGATCCCTACTCCCACGAGTCATAGAAAATATTATATCCTGAGAACATTAACTTTGTTCTTGGAAGTTCAACATTTTTTTACATTTGTAAATTTATCTGACTGACTCAACAACCCTTTTTCTATATATATTCGGTTCAGTACTAATCACTGCTCACCACGAGTCATAGCCCTAAAAATAAACAGCTTTTGAAAATTTGAAATTTTTGAAATTACAAAAAGTGTTAATAGTCGGCAACTGTTGAATTTATTTCCATATTAATAATGATAATAAAAATAACTTTTTTTTTAATTTCTAATATAAATTTGTTATTCACTGTTTTATAATAATTTTTTAATAACATTTTTGATTAATTACTTACCAACTTTAATCAATTTTTGTTTATTTATAATTTGTCTATTCTTACATTATTGTGTTCTATGTTTATCACTTGTCTATGCTTGACATTATTATTTTTTAGTATTCTGTATATCCTGATGAGGAAATCTTCGCTTTCGGAATATGTTGATACGCATAAATTAATAAAGTGGTGTTTTCGAAGTAAATTTGAATTAATTTATTGATAATGCCGCCACAAAGCGAACCAATCTTTTGAAGAAATAATGAAATAGCGTTTGTTTATTATTTAATAAAAAAAGGCAAATGATTTCAAAAATCAATCATAACTTGGCCAGTTATCCAAAAATTTTGAAAAAAAACTGTAAAAATCAGTTTTTGAATAAAAGCTAGTCCGCCTCAGCATAGGAGCCCCTAGTAAGGACGACTAAGAAAAAACTTTACAAATTGTCTCATTAGCTTTATAAAAAAATATATTGAAAGTAAATATAAAAATTAACATCGCAATGGCTAAGGTATATTTTTGTATCAAAACAACTCGAGTTGGGACCATAGATAATAGAAACAATTGAGATAGGGCATGAAGCATTATTAGTATGAAACTGCGCGCACAACGCATGTCACCAAAATTGTTCACCCATACTATGCATATTTGCACCAATGCACAGCGGAACTTTTATTTCTACTCACACACCAAGCGTATAACTTTCATTGCATACTTTCATTGGAACGCTCCAGGAATACATGGCACGATCAAGTGAATCAAATACTTGAGTCGGGCCATATCGGTAGTCGAAATAACAAAAGAGAATGTGAGGCGATGTATGAATGTGAATGATGCAAGAAGTGTATACCAAGATTGTTTGGCGGTCCGTCCTCTCTGCCTACCCCTGCGGCGAAACGGCATGATGGTTTTATATTTATTTTTAAAGCATGTAAACCATTTACCGGTTATTAAAACCCGACAATATTTGAAAATCTCCTACTACCATCACAGTAATTTGAAAATGTTGCTTGTGTCGTGATAGAGAACTTAGCCAGCCAGGTTAGGTAGTTGGTTAGTGATAAGTATAAGCATTATTTTTGTTTATTTAATTATTATCTAATGTAAGGTATAGTACACGTATGTACACAAAGTATGTCATTTTACATTACCACGAACCGAAGTGGACTAGTTGATATTTTTTTTTTTTTTTTTTATATATTTATTTCTTGCTAAAGCAATCCCGATGAGTTTCAAAACTCATTTTAGGACGGGAGGAATTTACAATACATAAGTAGGAGATAGTACATACAATTTTACATTGACAGCAAAATATCAAAAAATAGAAGTTTCACATACAGACAGAAATAATTTTATAAGGCCAAGTTAAATAGAACAACACACAAGAGAAAACATATAAGGGAACAACAAAATATACAAATATGGATTTACTGATTTTCATTTTTTAAAATCCTTAAAAAGTATTCCTTTATACCATCATTTTGGGATTTTTTATTTTTCTGGATGGTTTTGTACATATCTGGAAGCGAATTATAAAGTGTGTAGGCAATGTAGTTTAAAGATTTTATTCCATATTTTGTAGTGTGTGTTTGAGGAATGCAGATTTTATTGTTATTTCGAGTATTGTGGTTGTGGATGTCTTGATTGTAAAGTGGCTTGACGTTAGTGTGAGTTGATTGTTGAGTAATTTGTAGGATGGTGCTGGTGATTTCATACTTAGGAAGGATCGTGATAGGAAGGATACCGGAAACTGAGTAGATGTCCCTGACATGAGTGTCCCATGGAAGTCCAAAAACATTTCTGAGGGCTCGGTTTTGAACCACCTGCAGATCAGCAATCAATTTCTTCGAGGCAAAGCCCCAGATACAGCAGAGATATGAAATGTGTGAATGTACCATGGCGTAATATACTGCAGTTAGTAACGGAATGGGTAGTAATCCTTGAAGTCTATATAGCACACCAGTTATGGGGTAATTTTCTCCTTTACATGATTTATGTGGAGATCCCACGAGAGTTGAGAATCTACTATAAGGCCCAAATATTTTGTTGTCGTTTTCTTTTCGAGGCAGTTGTCACCAATTTTGATATCGAGGCTGGAATTTTTCTTGTTGCTGAATAGTAAATAATGCGTTTTTTTTACGTTAAGGGTCAGTTTATTTATTCTCAACCAGGTTGTGAGATGGGAAACATCGGCATTCATTTCCATTTCGAGTTCCGCTAGGTTTTTTTTGTTATAAAAATTACAGTATCGTCCGCATAAAGTTGAAGAGTTCCTTTAATGCCCCACTTTGTTATGTCATTAACATATATTAGAAATAGCAACGGTCCAAGAATTGATCCCTGTGGCACTCCACATGTTATTTCACCCAATTCACTCATTTCTTCACCCAGTTCTACTGCCGAAAAGCGATTTGATAGGTAAGATCTGAAAAGTTCCAGAGGAGTACCAACAATACCCAAATGTTTCAGTTTTTCGATCAATACGTTATGGTCCACCGTGTCAAACGACTTCTTTAGATCAATAAATATTGCCGCTGTAAAATCTCCATGGTCAATATGTTTCTGCAGATTTGATATGAAATCGAAAGCTGCACATTTAGTGTTAGATCGTCGTCTGAAACCGTATTGTTTTGAGGTGAGAATTTTGTTTTGTTCGAGATATTTCAATAGTCTTTTTTGATGACACATTCAAAAATTTTGGAGATAGCTGGAAGTATAGAGATTGGACGATAATTTTGGACATTTTTTTACATTCGTCTTTATGTATAGGAATAATTTTTGCAACTTTTAGTTTGTCTGGAAAGATACCTTTTGACAGAGAGAGATTTATTAAGAATACGAGGTCATCCACCAGTTCCTCCTTGCAGTTTTTGAGAAGGAGAGAGGTTATACCATCGGAACCAGCTGCCGCTTTAGATTTGAGGTTGGATATGATCCGTAAGATTTCTGTTTTATTTGTCCTGATCATGTTAAAAGATTGTTTTGCTTGAGGTGCCGTGTAGATGGTATTTAAATCAGTTTTTGAAGTTTTTATGACTGATGCGAGACTCTCCCCAACTGAGATATAACACGGCCGAGCTAGCGTAGCAAGTAGGGAACATCTTTACCTATAAATTCCCTGTGTAACATTATTAGTGAAACTAACTAATGATTTGTAGATAATGTCTAAATGTTATAAAATTTAAATAAACTGTCTACCAGTACTATCAAAATGAAAATATTATTTTTCGTCATAAGATATATGCCATACCTTCGATGAAAATAAATATCATTAGGTTTGGCTAGTATTTTAGCCTCAATTCCAAAATTAAATTTTGTATGAAACAGGCCGCGCATCCGTTCCTCTTAAGACACGTTTCAGCGAGGTAATAAAGGATGGCAATAACGGTTTCATTACGGAAAAGAAATAAAAGGGACGTTTTAACAAATAAATATCTTTTTTTGCTTTTGAGGTGACATTGAAATTTACCTCTTAAAAACGGCATTTTTCAAATTCCAAGGATTCATCTTGAGTCCACGTGTCGAAGTAAAATGTGTCATCTAGCTCATTTCTAGCTTACTTAGTAAAAATGACTGTTTGATTTTAAAATAATAATTATCATTAACTTGTTCGCTTTTCAGAAAATTATGATTCATGATTTTCAGCCGCGTTTTTCTTTGACTCAGACTTGTTGGGAAGACTTCTGTAAAAGATTGAATCTTTTTAATTCAAATAACAAACTTCGGAGAAATTTATTTTTATGTCGGTCTACATAACGTATTCAAAGATCCAGTAACATAAATTAGTTCCGAGGAACCGCTGGAAAGGATAGCTACTTCATGTTTACGAATAAAATTTATTATAGTTTACTGAAGTTGTTTTAATTAGTTAAACCGTATGATCTCGATTTGGTGAATAATAATTTTAGATATAATTCAGATGAAAGGTGAAAGGTGTTAACTGTGATAATTGGAATACTGATTTTATTAATCATGATTCTAGATAAGTAAGGAACTCCGGGGGAAAAGATTATGGCTTTAAAAATGTATATTTTTATAGAGCAGCAAACGTCGCTTCTGAATATATAAAATGTTATATGTGAAATAGAATTATGCGCATAATTTGTACATCATTATTTAAAAGTGTATAAATAACCTCGTTATCTTGGTACTATTGCATTTGGAAGATCTGACGTCACGTGCACATTCTGCTTTTCGAATAGTATGGACATTTTTATTTTTCGATTTTGTTTTGTATGTTAAAAGTGTGTTTCTTAGTTTTGGCGAAATTTAAAGCTAATTTGGGTGACTTTAAGTCCTCTAATTGTTGTTCAATATTAAAACTATTGGAGTATTCATGATCAAACCAATTATCAATACGGATATTATGATAATGTTAATGTTCAATACTATTATTATTCTTTGAGTTAAAGTTTCCAAAAGGGGTACAAAATTTAATTACTTTAATTTTAATTATGGTTTACTATGAATACAATATAAAATTACATACTGTAAAGCTCATCCTCGTTTTGACATTTGACATTATAACCTCAAAACCGATCGGCCATAGATTTGCTTTAGGCTTTGAAAAAATTATATTTTGAAAATTATTTTAAATATCAAAACTAAATTTGGAAAAAAAAGAAATATACTGGTATTTAAGTTTGAACGTCATCATTTCAAAAAAAAATTAGAAGTTGGACTGGAGTTTCTTATTATTGATAAAAGTGTGATATAAATCGTATTAATTAGAATGTATTGATGGGTAGTGTGATATTAATTATAAGAATTATTATTTTAGATATAATTAATGAGAAAATTATGTTGATTGTGGAAATTAGATTACAATAAATGATTAAAGGATGATTAAATTGATCGTATGAATTATATATTAGCAATGGTTATTGAATGTTATCTCAATTGTATTTTAGATAGTAATGCATTAGTTATGAAATATTGATAGTATGATATACGAGTACCATATTATGGGATTGAGTTGGAATGTTGATTGTTTGTGAAGTGGGATGTTTTTTATACGAATTAGAATGTAATTGTTGAGTAGTTTGTTGTTGATTGTGTGAATACTGTTTATTTGTTATCTATTTATGAAAAGATAACAAATAAATAGTAATATAAAGCTAAGTGATGCGTAACTCAATCTTAACAATACTCAATAATATTAAGTTTTCTTAGTACTCCATTTTAAACGCATATTTTCTTCCTCAAAGCACCAACCAGTACCTATCAAATACATATAGATAATTGTTTACTCTACAATATTTATTTTTATCGTATAGTACTACACTCAAATTATCTGGTAAACGTAAACGATTACTCCATTTTTTTTCTTATCTCTTTGAACTTAGATCTTATTCAATATTAATTATTATACAATACTCAAATCATCTGGTATACACAATTGTTTTTTTCTGTACGTCTCTTTATACTTAATTATTATACTTTTTACAT
Source organism: Halesus radiatus (assembly GCA_022606495.2). Taxonomy (NCBI): domain Eukaryota; kingdom Metazoa; phylum Arthropoda; class Insecta; order Trichoptera; family Limnephilidae; genus Halesus; species Halesus radiatus. The sequence continues at coordinate 34,271 of JAHDVE020012284.1, read as the reverse complement.
AATAGATTTTTTAATCATTGAAGAAGATAATATTAACTGATCCCAAATGAACCACAACAGAAATTAAAAAGATTTCAGTCGCATCTGGGACTCGAACCCAGGACCTCTGCCTATCCGGGGTAACCTCTTAACCAATTTAGCTAATGAGACCAGTTCAATTTACGCAATTCACACCGATATCGTACTTCATGTTCAAGATTTGTTAATATTATCCTCCATTTTTATAAATCCCATATTATTGGCTGCTATCCTTATGATGATTGCAAAGTTTCATCCCGAACTCAATTGCAATCGGAACAGAGTCTCGGATATACCTACCCGATTTTTATTTATATGAGACATCTATTGACTTATTTTACAAGTCTGGAAAGAAATATTCAATTTAATTTTTATAACTTATTGAACTTTGTAAACCTCATTGTAATATTTTAATCATTGAAGAAGATAATATTAACACATCCCAAATGAACCACGAAACCGAAAATACAACAGAAATTAAAAAAGTCCCAGATGCGACTGAAATCTTTTTAATGTCTGTTGTTTTTTCGGTTTCGTGGTTCATTTGGGATGTGTTAATATTATCTTCTTCAATTATTAAAATATTATAATGAGGTTTACAAACTTCAATAAGTTATAAAATATAAATTGAAATAGATTTTTTACGTATTTTTTATTAATTTCTATATAAAGGATTGATTTATTCCTTGCTGTGGCAGCTTGTGAATATTTAGAGTGCTAGAGTGTTAATATTGAAATTTACATTAGTAGTTTATCAACAAATAACATCATAGCATCGCCAATAGAGATATGTAAAATAAGACCGAAACAAATAATAGATTTTTTACTTATTTTTATTAATTTCTATATAAAGGATTGATTTATTCCTTGCTGTGGCAGCTTGTGAATATTTAGAGTGCTAGAGTGTTAATATTGAAATTTACATTAGTAGTTTATCAACAAATAACATCATAGCATCGCCAATAGAGATATGTAAAATAAGACCGAAACAAATAATAGATTTTTTACTTATTTTTATTAATTTCTATATAAAGGATTGATTTATTCCTTGCTGTGGCAGCTTGTGAATATTTAGAGTGCTAGAGTGTTAATATTGAAATTTACATTAGTAGTTTATCAACAAATAACATCATAGCATCGCCAATAGAGATATGTAAAATAAGACCGAAACAAATAATAGATTTTTTACTTATTTTTATTAATTTCTATATAAAGGATTGATTTATTCTATGCTGTGGCAGCTTTTGAATATTTAGAGTGCTAGAGTGTTAAGTTTGAAAATTACGAGGTTTTTGATGTTGTAGCCGAAAAGGTGTTTTTTGCAATTTTTCGTATGGTTATTTTCTGGATTCCACTTCGCCTACAACATCAATAATGCCGTATTTTTCAATCTTCAGGACTCTGGCACATGAATTAAAGAAATTAGTGTGAATAAGAAAATAGAATTTTATGAAAATGTTTTCTTTTGTGTGAAAATAATTTAAGACACTCTCTTTGTTCTATTTCTGGTGACGAAAAATACGAAATCCATGACGAAATAACCACCCAACTTTATAGAGCTCAAACTCCCGGGACTGCCTTAATGCAGCTATTGTTCCTATTGCTTCTGACGGCCTCCATGTTCGAGGAGTAAGGCTGTCGACTACGAATCCGAAGACCGCGGGTTCAAATCCCGGCGTACGAAAGTCAATTTTATTTAAGAAAAAAATTATTAACGATCGTCATTATGTTATCACTCGTGCGGTGATCTTCTCGCGAATGTGACGCATGTTTGAGGGCGGTGCCTGGAACATCACGGTGAGACTCAAATGGTTGCACTGGACATTTCTAAGGCCTTTGACCGGGTTTGGCACCGAGGACTTGCACGTGAATTGCCGACTTTTTGAGGGTGAGATCGATTCAGAAAGCTGTTGACGGTTTCATCTCTTCCTCGCATTCAATAAATGCTGGCGTCCCACAGGGATCCGTTTAATCGCTGACTTTGTTTTTGTTGCACATAAATGACCTCTTAGCATGTGCACCAATTTATTGTTACGCAGATAACAGTAGAGTCCATGAGCCTCTCAGTAGCTGGGCGTACTTTACAGAGACCGCCGATACTTTGATAGTACACAACTGCTGACCCTGTACAAATTGCAAGTGTGCCCCACTATAGAAACACACTTGAATCTTTGCAGAAACGGGCGGTTCGTTCGATAGATTTGCCTATCTTAACAAACGGATTGCAATCTTTGGAGCACAAACATCGGGTGGAAATGCTGTCCTTGTTCCAACGTCATTGATCCCTTCGGCGCCGATGCACAGTCAGAAAACACGCCAAACGCGCGACCAACATCTATAAATGATTGACTTTTGACATATAAGAACGGGTCGCTTCTAAAACTTTTTTTTAATATGATTTTCCGGCCTCTGTATTTGCTCTCTCCTACAACATGGGTCTCTCTAAGATTCAGGTTTACACCTTCCTATCCTCTGAACGACCCTCCACACAGCACCCCCAAATATGACATAAGCCTTGAGGGAAATTATTTTCCTCAGAGCCTTCTGTGTGAAGTAACTGTACATAAAACTTGTTCATTATCCGGTCAACATCTTCCCCAGCTGCGATTACCAGTGAAAAGAAATGTTTTTGAAGAACCTACAAAAATATTATTTTTATTATATTGCTATTATTACTGTTTAGAGAGATTGCCATGTAAAGAGTATTCTATGGTGACATTTACTGCTGAACTAACTTATCCTAAGTTTTCCCACGCACAGGCGTCGTCTATGTGTAATTTCGTGTTTTTTTTTGTATTTGTAAAAAAATTGTTTTTGTAATCTGAATATTTTGAATAGTTTAAATACAAATAACACGTTTTTTTTAAACCCCCTTTCACATCGTCAATTTTAAGTGTTCATAAGAAAGGTCATAGTATTTTTGTTTAAGAAATTGTGTCCAATATCCCACTGTGCACCGTCCCACCCGCTTTGCCAATCAAGTCCCATTGTTCTTGAGTAATGCTGTACATGCCCTGGGACTTTGAACCCTAAAGAACTCTGCCCATGCTATAATTATTTGCAGGGGCAACGGTAATCTGATAGCGTAATCATGGGGCAGTTCAGAGGGATTCCGTCATTATCCAAATCTAAAAGAGGACATTGCTTAATTAGTGCATAGGTTTTTGGCTTTTGTTTATGTATGACCCAGGAATTTGAATTTTCTTTTATTTTTAATACGAATATCGCAAAAGAGTCCTAACTGTCCGGAGCCAGTGGGGCTATTACATCCCCAATTAAGGCATGTTTTAAAGTCGAAGGGTGTGGGGAGGTTAGGATATTGGGTAGAGGAATGATGTGCTATAATAATTTATCAACACAACGGTTTATGGATTTGTGGTTGAGTGGTTACAATCCTTGATTACGAATCATTTTACTTGTTAATTGTTTTTGGGTTTAATTCGTAGAAAACCATTTATTTTTTTTTTAAATTAATTTAAATCAATTTTAATAATGTTATTATTAAGTTTTGCAAGTATTATAGTTTTTATTATTGTGACAGCTGTTTCGGGAGTTTGAAAATGGCCTTAAACTCCACGACAAATATAAAGAACTTATATAAATCCTGTGACAAGTTCTTAGAAATATTCGATGTATCTAATAATAATTTATCATTCATCTAGCGGAGCACTGGGAAATAAATTGACATCAAATGATACTAAAAGTGCATATTAGGGATATCTGAAGATTCTGAATGAAAATTATGTTTTAAGTAACAAGGATAAAGATAATTTTTTAAATAAATCGGGGGTATATAAATTATTTTTTAAGGATCGCAAAAATTTTTATGTAAGAAAAACATGAAGAAATTTTAATATTAAAATTAAGAAATACCTAAGTTGTTTAAATAATAATTATTATTCTGAATTTTCCAACCATATTGCAACCGATAGGAAAACAACACTATTATTTAGACTTTTATAAAAAGTCAACAGATGTCTCATATAAATAAAAAATCTGATATTAATCCGAGACACTGTCTAGGTTACAATTGTGTTCGTTAAGAACTTTGTAATCATTATAAAAGATAGCTGCCAATAATATGGGATTAAAAATGGAAAATAATATTGACGAATCTTGAATTTGAGATATGATATCGATAAAGACGACATAAATTGAACTGGTATCATTAACTAAGTTGGTTAAGCGGTTGCCCCGGATAGCCAGAGGTCCTGGGTGCGATGCGACTGAAATCTTTTTATTTTCTGTCGTATTTTACGTTTTCTTGTTTCATTTGGGGTATGTTAATATTATTTTCTACAATGTTAATAGTCAATTAAATATAATTATAATAATTTTTTTAAAATAGTTATATCTTAAATTTCTTTTCATATTAATATAAATAATAAAAATACATTCATATTTAATTTCTAATATAAATTTGTTTTTAATGTTTTATAATTTTTTTATTTTATTTAATATTTTTATTAATTATTACCTACTTTAATCAATTTTTGTTTATGTGTTTATAATCATTAAAACGATTCAAACCGATTTTCCATTATTTTCCCACTTGAAAATTTTGACTAAAACCACAAAACACCGGGAGATGTGTCTTGCTACGCTCCCATCACGCAACACGTGGCAAAAAGCAGGAATGTTTTCCACGTGAAAAGGTTTCCTGGGTCTCTGTCTTTACAACTTTTACACTAAGTAATTTCCTGTACACGCCGTCCTCTCTCATATATATTACTGAAGTGATAAATCAATAGAAGTGTCTTGTGGACGTGTGCGTGTGCCCGAAAGAACACTACTTTTTTCTTACTTTTGTTGAAAAGCTTTATTGAGCCTAGGAGTTGAAACGTCTTATGTAAACTGGCGACATCAGTTTTCGTTTAAATCTGTATAGATCACAAATAATTGGATTACTTCTATAGCGCCGTTTTCTTGGAAAATCACCTCAAGGGCGCTTTACAAATAATTTATACAACATATCAATTAGACGTATAACTAATTCCTTAAAGCTAACATTTATTACTAATGGCTTACAAGTAAGATTTATAACTATTGACTAAGACTCATGGCTAGGGGTTAACTACTGAGACTTATAATTAGTGACTTACATCTATGACTTATAGCTGGTGACTTAAGTAGGTATAACTATAATATAAACCTAAACTAACTAACTAAATAACCATCACGTCGATCTCCGCAGGGGTAGACCGAAAGGACGGACCGCAAAACAACTCGATCTTGGCATATACTTCTTGCTCCATTCACATTCATACATCGTCTCATAAATTCTCTTCTATTATTCGGACTTCTGACAAGGCCCGACTCAAGTATTTGATTCACTTGATCGTGTCATGTCTTCCTCAGCCGTCCCCGTCTTCTTCTTCCATTCACTTTCACGTCACATATTTTTCTTACACTACATGCCCGAACAATATAAGCGTCTCTTTCTTAATCTTCCTCATTACGCTTACGCCTTGAATTCTTTACGAATCTCAAAATTTTTCACACGATCATACATTAGTGGTGGGCGAAGCGGCTCGGTTTAGTGAGCCGGATCACTAAATCAGCTCTCTGTAAAGACAATCTACATGAAAACTGGACAAAAAAAGTATCGTATAAGAGTGTCTTAAGGACGTCTTTAGGAGGGCTAAGGGAGCGAGGTAGAGGGCATGGTGCGGGGGGACGCGAACTGTCGTTAAAACGTGCCGGATCACCAAACCCGTATACTACAGAGTTGATTTAGTGATCCGGCTCACTAAACCGAGCCGCTTCGCCCACCACTATCATACATGGTTGTACCACACATTCGTCTCAGAGATCTCATTTCTACAGCATTCATTCTACTTTACGCTTACGCCTTGAATTCTTTACGAATCTCAAAATTTTTCACACGATCATACATTAGTGGTGGGCGAAGCGGCTCGGTTTAGTGAGCCGGATCACTAAATCAGCTCTCTGTAAAGACAATCTACATGAAAACTGGACAAAAAAAGTATCGTATAAGAGTGTCTTAAGGACGTCTTTAGGAGGGCTAAGGGAGCGAGGTAGAGGGCATGGTGCGGGGGGACGCGAACTGTCGTTAAAACGTGCCGGATCACCAAACCCGTATACTACAGAGTTGATTTAGTGATCCGGCTCACTAAACCGAGCCGCTTCGCCCACCACTATCATACATGGTTGTACCACACATTCGTCTCAGAGATCTCATTTCTACAGCATTCATTCTACTTTCATCCTTCCTCTGCCAGTTCCTTGCCTCACAGCCATACATCAGAGTTGGTATCAGCACTCCACACGTATATAAATCAAATACATATTTAAAACTAATACATATTTATGACCAAGTGCATATTTTATACACAATATTGCAAAATCACTTACAACAATGGCTTAAAACTAGAGTCTTACAACTAACATACCTGTTTATAATATTGTAAATACCTGTTATGATTATTGTTCGTGCTGTTAGTCGTAAAGCATACGTTCATCACAGTTCTAGGGATTACCCGTTCAGTGACTGTTCCCTACTCCAGTTCTTACCTACCTTACTTATTACCTTCTAGTCTGCAATGAAAACTCACTGGGGAATAATGTAAACCTCTTTGTTGGGGTGCAACAGAGTCCGTGGAATTGTTGCTTTGTCTTTGCGAGATGAGATGAATTACTTAATAATTTTATTCCTTTGAGGAAAATACATGAATTCTTTGTGTGATTTGTGATTTTCTTGGGAGTCGTAAAATGGGAATTTTCCTGTATAAGTGTTTTTGTAATCATTTTCCTCGTTGTTTCTATTGTGCGTCTCTTTAGAAAAACATTTTCGTACACCAATATTAAAGTTGTACACATAATTTCAGAAATAGCCCGTTGTATCTACCTTTTTTTTATTCATTGCAGATTATTCCATCTGAACCACTTTAACAACTGGAATATTTGTAAATCTATATATAAAATTAATGTTTGTTTGTCTGTCTGTCTGTTTCTCGATTTTGACGAAAATTACTACACGATTTGGTTGAAAATATCAATTTGTTCTTATTAGTAACGGAAATTTTTGGAAAGTAAGGTAAATAAAATCTAATAAGTAAAACTGTTGCTATAACGTTTTAAAAATAGTACGAAAAACATTGAATCCTCCATGTTTTATTTAGGTTAGCCTATACTCTGGTTAGCCACAGATAACATATTAAAAAAAAGGGTTTGTTTGGGTAGAATATTTTCTAAATTGAAAACTCCTCTAGGTACCTAATTAAGAATATTTTTATTTAAATATATTTTTGGAATGAAATAATTTTGTTCGTTTGTTTGTTTGTTTATAGATAATTATAATCGTTACAATACATTACCTTCTCTGTGAAATGAATTATATCACCCAAACGAAAGGCTACAATTCACAACTTCAGGCGATCCACCGGCTAAAATTTCAACGAAATCACGCGCTACTTATGGAGGTGGCGATAAGGTTGAAAGTCCCGCTTAACATTGGCCGCATGTTTCGATTTACGCAAAAAAACCATCACCAAAATGCATGTTTTATTCAATTCTGTAAAACTCAGACATAATTATCAAAATGTTTTACGGTCATATTCTAAAAAACTTAATTTACCACAATGAACAATACGGCAATATCTGAAAAGGGGTTCGTAAATAGGAGAGTTTGCGCTTTAAACATTTTTTTAATGTCTGATACTTAATTTTTTTCTAGGCTTATAAAAAAACACACCACAATAAACGAAGAGCCAAGGTGTGTTCTACTTGCAGTATTTAATTAAATCATCTACGATATTTCTAGGCCATCAAATTTTCAAACCAAAAACAAGTGATTTTTCATTATTTCCCATTGCATCGCCTTCACAACTTTATTCCAAAATGAAATATCCCGAGCAAGGCCGGGTACACATCAGCTAGTGTGTATATAAACACGTTGTCCATTGAATATAAGCATATATCGATGTATTTTTTAGGTATTTAAACTACGTATGTAATATATAAGATGTTTTCTATCTTTCATAGTGGGTACAGTAGAATTATGTTACAGAGATTCTTGCTTGTGTAGTGCTGTGCTATATCATAGGACTGCTGCGTGGTGGGAGAGGACTGCAAGCGTGTGTTCCAAACTATATCATAGGACTGCTGCGTGGTGGGAGAGGACTGCAAGCGTGTGTTCCAAACTATATCATAGGACTGCTGCGTGGTGGGAGAGGACTGCAAGCGTGTGTTCCAAACTATATCATAGGACTGCTGCGTGGTGGGAGAGGACTGCAAGCGTGTGTTCCAAACTATATCATAGGACTGCTGCGTGGTGGGAGAGGACTGCAAGCGTGTGTTCCAAACTATATCATAGGACTGCTGCGTGGTGGGAGAGGACTGCAAGCGTGTGTTGCAAACTATTTCATAGGACTGCTGCGTGGTGGGAGAGGACTGCAAGCGTGTGTTCCAAACTACATCATAGGACTGCTGCGTGGTGGGAGAGGACTGCAAGCGTGTGTTCCAACTATATCATAGGACTGCTGCGTGGTGGGAGAGGACTGCAAGCGTGTGTTCCAAACTATATCATAGGACTGCTGCGTGGTGGGAGAGGACTGCAAGCGTGTGTTCCAAACTATATCATAGGACTGCTGCGTGGTGGGAGAGGACTGCAAGCGTGTGTTCCAAACTATATCATAGGACTGCTGCGTGGTGGGAGAGGACTGCAAGCGTGTGTTCCAAACTATATCATAGGACTGCTGCGTGGTGGGAGAGGACTGCAAGCGTGTGTTCCAAACTATATTATAGGACTGCTGCGTGGTGGGAGAGGACTGCAAGCGTGTGTTCCAAACTATATCATAGGACTGCTGCGTGGTGGGAGAGGACTGCAAGCGTGTGTTCCAAACTATATCATAGGACTGCTGCGTGGTGGGAGAGGACTGCAAGCGTGTGTTGCAAACTATTTCATAGGACTGCTGCGTGGTGGGAGAGGACTGAAAGCGTGTGTTCCAAACTATTCGAACAAATTTTAATCACTATTAGTGTGGATAAATACATTCATATGTCCACTCTTAACTACTATTGATATGCTCGGTGTAACCCTAAGTGACCAGCTCAGGTATGGGGGCTCCGTCAAAACCATAGTAAAGTTAGCCTCTCAGAAGCTGGCCGTATTGTACAGAGCCCACAGACACTGCAGATAGTTCACATCTGCTGTCCGTCTACAAATCGCAAGTGCGCCCCACTGGAGAATTTGGCAGCCGCCTCTGGTCGAAAGGAAATATCTGAAAAAAAAGAGCTTGATAGATTCCCCTATCTCAACAAACGGATTGTAATCTTTGGAGCGCGGATGCCAGGTTGAAATGCTGCTCTTGTTCTACCGGTATTTCAATGGAATATGCTCTGAGGAACTAGCGTCATTGATCCCTTCGGCACCGGTACACGGTCGGGAAACACACCAAACGCGCGCCCAACATTTTTAACATGAGAACGGGTACCTTCTACAACTCGTTTTTGTGTTCAACAGTTCGGCTGTGGAATGATCTGCTGGCTTCTGTATTTCCTCCTTCCTACAACATGGGTCGGTTCACTCCTTCCCATTATCCAAAAGGCCATCCACACAGCAATCTCCAAAGATGACATAGGCCCTGAGGGAATCTCTCCTTTGTGGAGTAACTGATTAAAATATATATGTATATATTCATGTACTTTTAATTTTTATCGTTATATCGATTTTCTACGAATCATATGATTTATCGCATGCAGTTAGTTTACAGTTCTCCTCATTAAACACGGTGTGTATAAACTTTAACATGCATTATAATAGACATTTTTACTAATGTAATTTTTAATTAGGTCCATTGCTCTCTCGTATCCATCGCCAACTCTAGTTCGGCAACTTCCCTAATTGCGAAAGTGAATGCAGTAGCTTGTAGAAAGCACTAAGTACAGTAGCAGTAGTACTGTGGCGTGTGGAGTGCAGCGTGTAATGTGCATATGGTAATTCCACAAAGATTGCTGAGAATTCCTTTTTATTTTCATTACTAGCCATCGCTGTCAAAGAGGCTCATTATTGCAAGGAACGAATAAAGGGATACGATTCATCTTATATCTTTATGAACTTCACTTCGTACGGGAACTATTAAAACTTTACCACAGGACGTTAATAATATTTTTGTTTTTCCTGAAATTAGGAGCAAAAGTATCGGAGGCACAAAAATGAGCAACGTTACGGAAAAACATCTGCTTATGTATGACAACAAAAAAATAAACATTATATTTTAAGCAACGACCAAGGAGTATTTCAAATTGACTTTGGGAATTTCTTTCGGAGATAGTTTTATTAGTATTTATAAATCTGGGATGGGATACTTACTTTAATGGCTACTATAATAAAATAGTCCAGGGTGACGTATTATTATCTGGTTAGTTATAAGACAAACAATGGCCTGGATTTTGAGAAGTAGGTAGAGAGTTTAGAGTCAAATGAGTAACTACATAACAGAGCAATTATGCTCATAATTTGGGCAGGTGTAGTTTTGAACTCGCGACCTCTGAGCATCATCGTTCGCGATATTAGTGATGCGCTAATAGTATGTACGTACTTTATTTGTTTTATTGTTTCTTCATATAAAAATGTCATTTAAAAAAACCTATTCATTGGAATAACTTATGGAAGCTAATGAACCTCTTTGTAATATTTAATCATTGAAGAAGATAACAATTTGAAATATGAGACAAAAAAGATACAGAAAATAAAAAGATTAGGGTCGCAACCATTTCATTTTGTGCGGCTTTCTTTATTTAAGATTTCATTGAAATTTGTGAACTTCTTCGATGGTTAAATATTACAAAGAGGTTTATAAGCTTCTACCAGTTATTCTAATAGAGTGAATATTCATTCTAAATTTACAAAAAGTCAATGGATGTCCCATATGATTAAAAATTGCCAAAAATATCTGAGAATTATTTGAAGTTATCGACAAATGATTATTTAATGTTAATATGATATGTGCGACATGTTCTAGTTGCGACCGTTGCCTTTATTATTTTCTGTGTCTTTCTTTGTTTCATATTCTATTTAATATGATATGTTGGTTCGAGTTCCAGTTGCGACCGTTGCCTTTATTATTTTCTGTGTCTTTCTTTGTTTCATATTCTATTTAATATGATATGTAGGTTCGAGTTCCAGTTGCGACCGTTGCCTTTATTATTTTCTGTGTCTTTCTTTGTTTCATATTCTATTTAATATAAGATGTTGGTTCGAGTTCCAGTTGCGACCGTTGCCTTTATTATTTTCTGTGTCTTTCTTTGTTTCATATTCTATTGAGATTTGTTAGTATTGTCTTCTCTATTGATCAAAATGAATTGTTTACAATTCAATTTTTAAACTTACTTGGGCTAAGCCTGTTGAAATTATCAAATTTTATTATAGATTTTATTAAATGTGTCAGAATATTTTTATAAAAAGTGTGTAAATTTCAGCAGTCACCTGAGTGAAACGCTTGTCGGTATATCATGTAAGTTATTAAAAAACTTTTGTTTAAAGGTTTTTAAGCCGGTAGGAAAAGGTAGATACTCTAAAACTTTTAAAAAAAGACGGCCAGTGACTGGAACATGAAACTCACCCAACCTGTTGAAATCTCATGCCTTCAAAAGCCAACAATCAGCATCATTTACCGGTTCCCGGGAGCCAGGAGCTCTAGGACCTGAATAAAAACCAATATTCATAAACTGGTCGACGACCCTTGTACTAGAAAATCACTCTGTGACTAGCATATTAAATTACAAGTGACAAGAGACAAAGGGACGAACGATTCCCATTCCCAGCGATGAATAAACTGAATAATATGAGCCGTTGGGATGACATCTGAGTCATGCAGTATAACAAAGCGTCGCTTGTAATGAGATCGAGTGACTACTGACTACGGCTGCTAAAACCGGAGATAAGTGATATTAACTTTCTCCTTACAGTGGCAATGTTAGCAATTGGAGTTAGCGGCTTGGTGTGCTGGCGTTTGGCCAAATTGCGTGCTTGGAATGTGCATTGCACTGTAGTACCAATTCAATTTACTATATACTCCACTACACTCTGCAAGAGGGGTTCCTAACATTTTTATTCAATTCACGGAACACTTTCGACTCGACCTTGTGGGATACCAAAATCACAGCAGTTATAAAACTAGTCGAAATATTTGCTTTATTCACCATTAAACATTGTTTACACGAAACGAGAAAAAACACTAATTAAAAATATGTACAAAGTATGGAAAAACTATAATTCTATATGTCAAAATGAAACTTTATCAATGCATTTCTACAAACTTATCTGTGGAGACGCACAGCAGAGGAACTAAAGAACAAACGATGTAATATTTTTAATCAATAAAAGAAAGCATAAAACAACGGGAAACTGGAAACAGGAAGCAGTGGGAAGCAACAGCTAATAACAAAAACCTGTAACCGGGAAGCAAAGAAGCAAAACCCTGGAAGCGGGAAGAATAAACATATCAAAAAATTATCGTATCTATACTTTTATGCTCACAGTGTGTTCTGTAAGGATGCCCCCGACTGTATGGACAATTTATTTAATTAGTTTTTTTTTATATATGATATGATATACGAGATAAATTCCCGGGTTACGAATAATACTTGAAAAACTCCTACTACGCGAACAACGTTGATTGTGCAATGAACGGAGAACTTACCTAGCAGTAAGCAAGGGGAATTAAACCACAACGCCGCAGTGGGAACCCGACCCATTTGTCTACTCAGCTACAAACCGGTCATGGACAATGTACAGTACATAGAATAGTTCCAGAAACTAGAAGCCGGTTTAGCCTCCAACTTAGTATCTTTTGGTTCTAGCCCTCAGAGAGCCAATCAAAATACAGCGCTCCGTCTCTCTTACACTCCCTGCATTTTATACTGCCATTTCATTAGATCAAAATGAAATAATGATGTAATAAGGTTTGCTGTTTTATAAACACGTATATTATAAACTGTTCATGTTTTACAACGTCATAGTAATTATATTTTAATTATAATTATAATGTAATTATAATTATATTAATAATATTTTTAGTTTCTGTCCTTTTGTCCGGTTTCATCTTTCATTTAGGTTTGTTAATATTATTTTCTTCAATGATTAAATATTACAATGAGGTTTTTAAATCTCAATAAAAATAATTAATAATTAAAAAAAAAAGAAATAGTATTATTAGTTAATTTTTACGTACATTTACCATACATAATAATGATTGTAAACTGTTGGTTTTCCACATAAAATAGTAAATAAAATGAGACTAATGTTTCGTGGAACACGGGTTACGAACCCCCGTTCTACCTCTACAACCCAACACCACAGGTCTACAACCGTATGGAAATCTTCCATACGTGCAGCTCGCAGGTCAGTATACGCGATTTTCAGAATAAGCGTATTCGTGAACACCAATTACGGCAAAGAGTTGCAAAATATAATGCTAATGCTTATTTTCTATTTTTAAACTTGCTAAATAACTATTTAAATTCCATGAATTAAACTCTAACTTCATAAAAAATAATGTTGGGAAACTAACTTGGAGAATAAATGTTTATTTCCAACCTCAAGTTACTAGTTACTACCCGGCTTCAATCGAGTTACAAGACTGCACTTATCGACACCTCTTCTTCAATAAAGTAAAGTCTCTTTATGACATCGTTTCAATTATGTGATTAAGGGATATTTGATATAAATCACTATTAAATAAATAAATATACATCAACATGTTTCAAAGCCGATGGGGCCCTCGTCAGGATACAAAGAATCTGTACTATTTTTGTTTTAAATATCCATTATGTCAACTAAACAATTATACTCTAAAACAATAGTACTTTACATTCATGAATACAAAAACAAGAAATAACATGCCTCCTGCTATTTGACGGCCTCCATGGTCGAGGGGTAAGGCTCTCGACTACGAATCCGAAGGTCGCGGGTTCAAATCCCGGCGTGCGCAAGTAATTTTTATTTAATTAATTTGTGTTGTTTCACAATTAATTAATTTAAAAATAATATAAAGTATATTTGCGCATGTTCCAGAGTGGAAGATACTCTCAGTATCGCCCTGGTGAAAGACCACCATTCAGAATTGAAACGTTGCTTGAAATGGCTTTTAGCCGTGTTTGGTGACCAGATCTGAATAGCCAGATATTCCCCCACCTTCCTCTTCCCCTTCTCCTTCCCCTTCCCACAATACCTTCAGCCTCACAACATTCCCCAATTGGGAATTTCATAGTCTCACTGGCTCCAGACGGTTGGGAGCAGTTGGGACTCTTGTGAGGTATTCATATAAAAAAAAAATATTAAAAAAAAATAACAACAAACACACATAATAGAATCACTAGATGTCAGAGTCAAAAACACATAGAACAAGGAACCATAAACACAACATTTGTCCAAAAAATCTTCTTATTCTATGGTACTTAATTTCATAACTCATAATTTCATACTTTGTAAATGAAATCCTCAGCACGTTAAATCCCAGTGAGGATATCATTATTTGTTATTTTGTTATTAAAAAATAAGATAACAAAACATTTTTATTATTATTATCTGGTAAATTTATTTTCACATTAATACCTGTATTTAGAAAAAATAAAATATTTTGATGTCTCGATTGTTCCTTGATTTTGCTTAAATTTGTATATTCTAATATAAATATAAAAAATTGTGTTTTGCAACAATTCTATTTTATTTTATATATTTTCTTTGCATTACTCAATTATTTACCGTATCTCAACACTTATCGTCTCTTCGTAATGTGTTTATGCATAGTCGGTACTTTAAAACTATATTTGTATCCTGACGAGGGAAGCATTGATTTTGAAATATGTTGATATTTATTTAGAGGATAGTGGTTTATACGAAATTAATCATCATATATTCACTTATTGAAAAAAATGGTACCAACAATATAGTACCTAGTCAATATATTTTGCAGTTATCCATAGCTCATGATGGAAATGATATCGTGAGCTAGAGATAAAGCTGTGCTAATGTGTTCCAGAGTTTTTCCTAGATCATACAAATCAGAATTGAAGTAATAAAATCGAGCCTGTTTTAATAGTGTAAAGCGCGCTTCAGGTGATTTTTCACAAAAATGACAATGTACAAACTATCCGTTTTTATTTATATTTTTTTCATTACGTTTTTCTTATCTATGTCTAAAGCTGGACGCCAGAAGGCTCGTGGGAAGAAAAGAAGATTTTTACTGGGTATTTGAATAAAGGTAATTTGATATTAAGTTTATTGTGGTATCTCGGTACGAGTTTGCAAAGAATTGTACTGCACGTGTAAACATATAATAACACACTTTGTAATATGCATAGTAACATAATTTAATGTTCTTTCATATAACAATGTCATTTTCCATCAAAGAAAGGCGACAGGATCGGAATGGGTGCATTAGCACAAAGTAACTGTTGGAATTATCGCTTTTGATAACAGTGTACGAGTATTGGCCGTTTATTCGAAAAGCGTGTAAGCTACCGGGCAACGTTGTTTTGATATTCCTACAACTGCTCGTATGTGTTTAACGAGTTGTGGACGACAATGAAATAAGTCCCAACATCATTTATGAAATTTACATTAGAACAAATCGTTAGTGAGCCAGAATCGATCCGTGGGATTATGGGCACACTTGTGCCGGAACGTCGTTCCGGTACTGCTTTTTGGGAGAAGTAAAAAATCGCATTATCGCATTAAATTTATTAAATCTTTTTAAAAAATTTGTTTTCATATGTATATATTTTTTTAATTTATTGTAATCAAATGTAATAATGTTCTTATAAAGTTCGGCAAGCATTTTTTTTTTTTTTAATTATTATTGTGAAAGCTGTTTAGGCCACGTTGAGATGACTAATATAATTGTATTTAGCCCTATCCTTTACGGTGGCTAAAATGATTTATTACCAGTGAAACCGATTTACTGAGAGACCGATTGTGATAATGGATTCTCCATTATGTGAGGTATTTAAATTTAGAATCTGTTTTCCCCGCATTAAACGCAATATTTTCTTCAATGATTTTTAATGACATGAACACTATCGACTTGTATTATATTGTTTAGGTCTTGTGAACATACTGTTACTGAGTAGTGGTGAATAAATATTTTCCTTACATTATTAACTAATGTTATATTAGGATCATTGATTTGTTTATTAATTTCCAATTGTTCAAGTAAATTTAATCTAAGAACCTTTCTTTCTATATTTAAGGGTTTAGGATCGTTGATGGTAAGTGGTGAGCAGCTCTCAGAATAATAAAAAAACTAAAATACTTGCAGAGAACTTAATCATACCATTATTTTTTTTTATTTATATTAAATTAACTAGAGTTCCACGAATTAAACACGGCAAACAATTGATCAATTAGCATGATGTTCATTGTTATAATTATTTCTTATCGTGAAGCCAGCCGCATGTCTCCGTGCACCATATTCCTGTGATCTGCTGTAACACAAAAACAAACGTTCCGGTACTGGATAACTTTGCAAGTACAGCCCTGATAGAAAAAACTAATATTGTTACTAACTAACTAACTAACTAACCATCACACTGTTTCCCCCCCAGGGGTATGCAGAGAGGACGGACCGCCAAACAACTCGATATTGGCATACACTTTTGCTCCATTTTATCAGAATCTCAAAATTCTTTCAGTAAGATCAATTCTGTGGTACAAAATTATATTTTAGCACATTAATAACCCTATATATAATACAAATAGACTAGAGCACACTTACAATACTCGTTTCAATTTTAATGAAGGATTAATGGTTCCTTAGCATACAAACAAATATGGACAGAAAACTTTAGATCACATGATTCCTAGTTGTTTAAATATAAATATGTTACCCGCTGAAATAAAAAAAATAAAAAAAAAACTGTATTAAAACTAAACAGTTAATAAATATATTGAAAACTTGGCTAGCTGAAAGAAACTATTTGTATTAGATAATAAGTAAGTATTATTCTATGCACGATTTATTTATTGTTTTTATTTTATTTTACTTTTTATATTTTTGTAGAAATAATTTTGAGGAAGATTTTTGAGAAATATTAATATTAAATATGCGGATAGGCAGAGGTCCTAGGTTCGAGTCCCAGATGCGACTGAAATCTTTTTATTTTCTGTTGTTTTTTCGGATTCGTGTTTCATTTGGGATGTGTTAATATTATCTTCTACAAAAAAAGTAGTTTCATGTCGTTTATATATTTTTTTTTTTTTGTAAAATGTAAATAAAAAAAATCGCATTCTTACAACGTCTCATACATTATCTTCTGTTATTCAGACTTCTGATATGGCCCGACTCAAGTATTTGATTCACTTGATTGTGCCAGGTCTTCCTCGGACGTCCCCGACTTCTTCTTCCATTTTCCTTTCACATTTGCTAATATTGTTAATTGTCATATTTAAAGAAACTTAATACTAATTATTAATAGTAATCATTTTAGATAAAGGAAACCCGATGAATTACTAAATTAATCCGGGATTAATAATGTTCCAAGAAATATAATTCTGGTGCGAAAATCGTAATGCGAATAATTTTTGTAATTGATATAATTATTTGAAGATGTTCAATTGCATGTTCATCGTATATTATAATACAAGGCGATCTCTGGAGATATTACATTTGTACATTTCTAAAGAAAGAAAGTTGTTTTTTTAATACGTTGGGTTAATCTTGATAAAAAAGTCTCAAGCAATCAGGAAACTTAAATAATTAGATTTACAGTTCAATAGGAAAACAATGTTGGCAAAGTACAATCAAAATGTTAATATCTTATTCGCGGGTCAGTGACCCGTGCGTTTGAAATAAAATTGGCAGTAATTTAGTTGAATTCTCTTTATACCAGTCATGCTGAGTTCGATAGATTAATAGGATGAGAAGTACCAACTCCCGACTAGCCAGTAGCCAGTAGCCAGTAGCCAGTAGCCAGTTAATGCTCGATCACACGTGGCGATTTTGTGGCTTCTATCATGCCGCGGCGAGTTATCAGTAGACAGTCACATAGAGCTACTGGAACTACGAGTAGGTAGTAGCGAGTGAAATATAATTATATGTAATAAGTACCTACTTACCTACCTTATGATAGGTAGATAGATTTATTTACATCACTAACATTTAAAATAATGTACAGATCATCGGATACTTACACAAATAATGTTGCAGACAGCTTATCGGTAAAGCTGTTCCCTACTTGCTACGCTATCTTGGGCCGTAAGTATTTATGTACACAGTTTTGTGTTATTTAACTACAAGAGCGCTTTACTAAAAATAAAATAAATTAAAAATTAAACTTAAAAATAATGTATTTTCATATGAAGTATTTTTAAGTATGTCTACTACCGTACCTTATTCGGGGCTAACTAAAACTAAACTATTAACTAAGATACACATGTGTTATAGATTGATAAAAACAGGCCAGTGGGGGGCCAAGAGTGGGAGATCAGCAGGTACCTGCTGACCGGGAAGGGTGTGTACTTTGTTTATTGGGAATAATTTAAGAATTGGACTTTTATTTAAATTTATTTGATTATTTATGAGTATACTATTAGTGTTTTTGGCTTTCCTTATTTCTAACGCATCTAAGTTATCTAGTGGAATGCCTGTTTAATTTTTATGCAGTAAACTAGTGCCTGTATTTTTATTGAATGTGTGGTCTGTTTCTAAGATATGGTTGGCAAATTGGGAGAACCTATTATTAGCTGTTCGTTAAGTCCCTCACAGCGAATACCTTGTCGCAGGATGCGATGTTATCGCTACAATAATAATTTCTTTATTGTAATTACGTTTAATTATAACTAAAAGCCATGTATAATACAATAATGTAAGTGTGCAGTGGTTTCTAAAGTACATATATAAAAATGAAAATAGAAAATAATATAATAACAGTAGGTAATACTAAAAGAACACATAATCGCATAACCCGCCTTACTAGGCTAGCCTGTGTTGAGGCTGAAATTTTGCAAATTATTTTATATTTTGTTTGGAAGTTTTATTTTCTATGTACTTTTGTTATTTTTGATATATTCGCCCTTGAGGTGATTTTCCCACGAAAAAGGCGCTATAGAAGTAATCCAATTATTATTATTATTATATTAAATTCGCACCGGTTTCGACACAACCGTGCCATTCACTAGCGTTCTCAAAATGCTAGTGGATGGCAAAATGTCTAGAAATTGCTATATAGTGAATGCCGAAAAAATACAATAAATTATTTTATAATTTTATAATACCTATGAATATACACTTATATTAAGGTGCTCCGTAAATGGTTAAATCATAACTTCGAATTTGGTTGAGTTCACCGGTAAATGCCCTGTCATTACTTATAATCCAATTTTTTTTACCATTGTGTTTTAAGTTTTTTTGTGAATCAATTTATTTAATTCTAACTGGAAGAATGTTGAAAATTGTTATCGCAAAGTACCTAACATCCGTTGCCCAAAAGTAGTATGAGTTACAGGAATTTTTAGTAAATCTTTGTTAGTATTTCTAGTAATACGAGTGTTTACGATTGTTTGTATAAAGATGAGTGAGGATTGTTTTAGCGTGAAACTGTCGAACGTTAAAGATTGAGTTAGATTCTGTAATTAGAGGTAGCTTTAGCAACTATTCGAGTAGCAGCGATGAAACCATCCCGTGTGACCGAGCCTTTAGCTGCTACGGACTAGGCCAAGTGTGTCACTGATCTGCTTGCGAAGAAATGAGCCGTTTCCGTGAGACCGACAGCCGGGCATGAGACATAACAAGAGTCCCGAACAAATAATTCTAAGAACGTGGACCAATTCAGTTTGGTTCAAAACGCGTATATGTCAGTTGTGGTACAGAGTGTCTTTAAATAATGGAAATAATGAATATTATAAAAATAAATAATTTTTTTGTAGTAACTCCGCATAGGAGGCCTTGGGGGAAATAATTTTCCCCAAGGCCTATATCATCTTTGGGAATACTGTGTGGAGGGTCTTTTAGAGGATAGGAAGGAGTGAAGCCTGGTCTTGAAGAGGTCCATGTTGTAGGAGGGAGGAAACACAGAGGCCGGTAGATCATTCCATAGCCGAGCTATCGAACACTAACACGAGTCGTAGAAGCGACCCGTTCTCATGTGTCAAATAACCGTGTACAAATGTTGGGCGCGCATTTGGCGTGTCTCCTAACTGTGCACCGGTGCCGAAGGGATCAATGACGCTAGTTCCTCCGAACATCTTCCATGAAAATACCGATAGAAAAAGGACAACGTTCCCACCTGACGTTTGTGCTCCAAAGATTGTAGTCCTTTAAGATAAGCGAACCTATCAAACGGACCTTCATAAAACATAACACATAAGAGATTGATCAATGGCTGTCTCACTGGGAAATGCCTGTCTCACTGGAAAATGCCTGTCTCACTGGGAAATGCCTGTCGAGACAGGCGTAGTTGCATATATTATACGAGTATAATAAACATAAGAGATTGATCAATGCCTGTCTCACTGGGATATGCCTGTCTCACTGGGAAATGCCTGTCTCACTGGGAAATGCCTGCCTCACTGGGAAATGCCTGTCTCACTGGGAAATGCCTGTCTCACTGGGAAATGCCTGTCTCATTGGGAAATGCCTGTCTCACTGGGAAATGCCTGTCGAGACAGACGTAGGTGCATACATTATATAATAAGGTTAAATAATAAACTCATTTAGTGTTTTTATAAAGTTAACAGAAGATTTTTAAAAGATTAAAGTAAGTTTAATCTTAGAATGTAAACAATAACAAAAACAGGGAAAGAAAAGGTGAGTTGAAATATATTTAATATAATTACATAGATGTTAGATTTTAGAATATAGTTTAGGTGTATAAATAGAGGTTAGGTTGTAAAGGATTATTTTATTTTTATTTTAATACATAAAACAAGCAATACACCCTAAACTTAATAATCATATAAAAGTAATCATGTCATAAACAACAGGCATTATCTCGTAAAAATATAATGTTAATAAGAATGAAAAAGAAGTGAAAGGTTGAAAACATATTATAAAGTAGGTGTATAAACTAACTCCTTATTGTCATCTGTGCTGATGGTACACTGTTTTGGTACCTACTTAGTAAAGAACATCATCACATTATCACTTTGATATTAATGATAAAACTTTTTTTTTTTAATTGATTATTTGTGTTATTAAAAATATCTATTTCATTATTACAGCGGTGTATATATACTCGTTCTTTTGTAATTTCTTTATATCCGCGGGAAAGGAGAGAAATATGTCGTATTTGTGTGAAAGGCTTTAATATAAAAAATATATATTTTATCCTCCTTGTTGATTTTCTTGTTGGCGTATTAATGATGATTTGTAAAAAAATGTTTGGTGTATCAATTGATAAATACATATTGTTTATATAGGCAAGAGAAAATATATATGACAATGGGATTGCACAGCCTGGAGACAAATATAGATTTCCAATTGGAATAGGCGCAAATATGATTCACTTGCATTAAATACACCTTTCCGGTATCTGGGGATTAAAAGATCTTAAAAATCCAAGTCTTTCAAAATAGAGCCCTACGAAATATCTTTAGTTTTCCATGGGACACACACGTCAAATAAATCTACAGAAACTCCCAAATACTTCCGGTTAACACCACTCCCACCTGGGAAATTACAAATACTGTCTTGCGTGTAATTCAATACTCGGTACACACTAACACCACACTCAATTACAATCACCACGTACACCAACACAACACAAGAAACCGCAACAAACTACATATACCAAAAATACACTCAACAAAATATGGACCAAAATCTTTAGAATATATAGCTTACACACAGTACAATAAATTACCCAACGATAATAAAAATGCAAGCCAATGTGAAAGGTCTCAAAGTAAGGTGCTTAAACCCTATTATTTGAAAGAATACCTTTAGGATTAATGCTGTGATATGTCTCTGTAATAAGTATAAATACATAATGTACCAGTGATGTGTTTCTTTATAATAAACGTCTCTGTACAGTGTACACTTATATTATAATGTACCAGATATGTCTCTGTAATAAGTATAACTATATAATGTACCAGTGATGTGTTTCTTTATAATAAACGTCTCTGTACAGTGTACACTTATATTATAATGTACCAGATATGTCTCTGTAATAAGTATAACTATATAATGTACCAGTGATGTGTTTCTTTATAATAAACGTCTCTGTACAGTGTACACTTATATTATAATGTACCAGATATGTCTCTGTAATAAGTATAACTATATAATGTACCAGTGATGTGTTACTTTATAATAAACGTCTCTGTACACTTATACTATAATATACCAGTGATATGTCTCTGTAATAAGTATAACTATATAATGTACCAGTGATGTGTTACTTTATAATAAACGTCTCTGTACACTTATACTATAATATACCAGTGATATGTCTCTATAATAAGTATAACTATATAATGTACCAGTGATGTGTTACTTTATAATAAACGTCTCTGTACACTTATATTATAATGTACCAGTGATATGTCTCTGTAATAAGTATATCTATATAATGTACCAGTGATGTGTTACTTTACAATAAACGTCTTTGTACACTTATATTATAATGTACCAGTGATAATAATACGACGAACCATTGTAATAATCCCATGTTTTATTTCATGTTTTAAATTACCCAGTGTTTTTATTTGTCTGGTCGTAGCTGGTAGTATATTGCATAATTTATATGCTATGTATTTAAAACGTCTTTGACCAAAAGCAGGTTTAGCAATAGGAGTTTGAAGTGGTTCTTTACTTTTGGTTCGTTTGTTATGTACAGTTGATTTGTATTGTGTTTTTATTATTTGAGTGCTAGTTAACCAGAATGTTCCTAGCAAATAGCTGCTTTATGTCCGTAACATTAATGCTATTGAATATCTTATCGATATTTGTGAAAAGAGAAAGTTTCAGATTTTTGTTTATGATTTAGTCCTTGATTCGAGTCCCAGCTGCTACCGTTATCTTTTTCATTTCTTCTTTTTTCGGTTTCATGTTTCATTTTGAGAGTTGTTCATATTATGATTAAAACATTTTTTTTTACTTTGTATTCACCTCTTTATTAATATGCACAGATATCTACGTGTTTCGAAAGCGATGCTTTCTTCATCAGGAATATATAGAATACTAAAAACAATAATGCCAAGTATAGACAAACGATAAAAATGGAACACAGTGCTGCGCGGAGGATCTTTTTATTTAGTTGTTGCGGACATCTCAAACCCGATAGCTTTTTATTTAGTTGTTGCGGACATCTCAAACCCGATAGCTTACATGCTTTTTGAATAAACAGCCAATACAGTGTTATCAAAAACAATTTTTTTATTCACATTTTACAAAAAATAATGCAATGCAAAAAGTCCCGATAAACTACTTGTTTGATAGTTTGTCTAAGGTGAGCTTGTTATTCAAAACTCAAAATTTACAGATTCCAGTTAAGGTTACAAAATATATATGTCTATATAAAATAAAAACATAAAAAACATATGTGACAAACTTAAAACAAAAATATTTCTCAAGAATCTTACAAAAAAATATTTCTACAAAAATATTAAAAGAAAATAAAATAAAACCATAAACGACAACAATAAATCATATTTAAAATAATTTATTTAATACGAAAAGCTTCTTTCAGCCAGCCAAGTTTTCAATATACATATTTATTAACTGTTTAGTTTTAATACAGATTTTATTTATTTTTTTATTTCAGCGGGTAACATATTTATATTTAAACAGCTAGGAAACATGTGATCTAAAGTTTTCTGTCCATATTTGTTTGTATGCTTAGGAACCATTAATCCTTCATTAAAATTGAGACTAGTATTGTGAGTGTGCTCTAGTCTATTTGTATTATATATAGGGTTATTAATGTGCTGAAATATAATTTTCATCATTACGTTATTCATACCCATTAACTCTTAATTTTTGTTGTTGTACTAATTACAATTTGACTTTAACTTAGGACACCCTGAATTCATATATAATGTTGTAATCGGGTATTTCGATACCTTTGCTAGTCAGTGGTTTTCACCGTGCATGAGGAAAACACTGACAGCTTTTGATAGTCAACTGTTTTTTGTAGCAGCCAGAAAAACGAGCGGGAATACGGGGAAATGCGACCGATTGCAATATCTCTTGCGCTTATGCAACTCCTAACTGCGTGACAGATTCTGTTCCGGGAAATACGGAACACGGATGGAAATACGCATGTTGCAACTTCTCTGTCAACGCGAGAATAACTAAAATGTTACTTTTTTCATAAATACAGTTTAATATTATTTTTTCTTCTTCTCTTCGTTAGACTTAAAGTTTTGGATATGGGCTTCTCTCGGATGTCTCTTTTATATCTGAGGCCAGAAGTTCTCTATACTCTATAGGGTTCGAGGCCTATCTGATTGGAAGTTCAATCGGTGATTCAAAAGGGAGGAAAAAATTCCCTCGACTATTGTACATTCCTGATGAAGGTTGAGTCCAACCGAAACCGGTTGAATGCAGAAATATATATAAATAAAATAAAGTGGCTTAAAACAAAGCAAACAAATCATTTAAATTATAATGTCAAGCCACAAAGTGATTGCTTCCTTCGATAAAATAATATAAATCATGTATTGGTCTTGTCCATAAATATTCATGTGTTTCCCTAGATCTAGGGAATTTTCTGAAACCGCCGCATCGGAGATTAGCTACCTAGCAACAAGATACAATATGACGATTCACAAACATTTATTTTAAATACTAAAATCACAATTAACGCGCAAGAAACTGAAATTTTATTATAAAAATGTAAAATCTTCAGTACGTAACTTAATACCAACCTAAAATACAAATTAAAATTTAAAAAAATATAAATATATATTATCGATACAGCTTCAGTGTTAACAAATCCTATAGTCGCTGGGCACCCGGGCAGCTAACAGATACCTAAAGTTTTGCACGCTTCCCCGGGTTGCCACTGAAACGTAAGGAGTATGGGATTGTATGAATTATTTCTTAGAATGGAAAGTTCCATAGATGCTGAAGCCAAAATGCACGTATATGATTCGTTTCGGACTCGCTCCCGACCAGTATTAATACGGACTGATAGTTGTTTTTAGTACGGAATTTGATAAGCGTGCTGTTTTAAAGCGTGGTAAAACTATAATACAACTTTGCCTTATTATATTAAATATTTTTAGGAGAGTTCACTGCACTACCGCGAAAATCACCACTGGTCATCTACCAGTCTTATCTGTGGGCGACCAATGTATCGTTTTCCTTGCCAAGGACTCCATCATCGGTTACTCATTTGTGTCGCTCTACGTGCCCAACTTAGTGCCACTTCACTACCACTTGTAGGCAATCCACTTCCTAAAATTCAAACAAAATCACGCACTCCTTTTTGCAGATGGCGAAAAGGGTGAAATTCTCGCTTGACGCCGTGTCAAAACGCGGTTTATTTTATTCTCTGAAGCTCGGGCATAATTATTAAAATGTTTGACAGATCAAATTCTAAAAAACTTAATATGCCACAATAAACAATACGACAATATCGGAAAAAGGGTTCGTAAGTAGGAGATTTTGAATACTAAACTATTTTTAGGTCTGATACTTTATTTTTTTCTAGGCTAATATAAAGACTCCCAAAAATGCCCAAACGAAAGGCAAAGATTTGTTCTACATCAGTGTTTAATTCGATTTTCAGAATAAGCAAACACATTGTGGATTGACATGATGTATTAAATAACAAGACACTTTGTTTTTAATCCACTTTAAAAGTCATCCAACTTTTCAAAACAAAAACACATGAGTTTGCATTACTTCCCATTGAATCGCCTTAAGCGTAGAGATTGTGCTGGAATTTTAAGCCACCTTTGACTTGCTCCTAATCTAGCTATTTGTATTTATGTCTCACAAAAAACTTGGGAACTTCTTCTATGGCTATTTATGTAATTTCTATTTTGATGAGACTCTATATTTGCATTCCAAACTTTAGTCGGTACTGGTACTTGGTAGTATGACTTTATTGAGTTCACGTATTCAAACTTTAGTCGGTACTGGTACTTGGTAGTATGACTTTATTGAGTTCGCGTATTCAAACTTTAGTCGGTACTGGTACTTGGTAGTATGACTTTATTGAGTTCACGTATTCAAACTTTATTCGGTACTGGTACTTGGTAGTATGACTTTATTGAGTTCACGTATTCAAACTTTAGTCGGTACTGGTACTTGGTAGTATGACTTTATTGAGTTCACGTATTCAAACTTTAGTCGGTACTGGTGCTTGGTAGTATGGCTTTATTGAGTTCGCGTATTCAAACTTTAGTCAGTACCGGTACTTGGTAGTATGACTTTTATTGAGTTCGCGTATTCAAACTTTAGTCGGTACTGGTACTTGGTATTATGACTTTATTGAGTTCACGTATTCAAACTTTATTCGGTACTGGTACTTGGTAGTATGGCTTTATTGAGTTCACGTAATTCAAACTTTGAGTCGGTACTGGTACTTGGTAGTATGACTTTATTGAGTTCGCGTATTCAAACTTTAGTCGGTACTGGTACTTGGTAGTATGACTTTATTGAGTTCGCGTATTCAAACTTTAGTCGGTACTGGTACTTGGTAGTATGACTTTATTGAGTTCGCGTATTCAAACTTTAGTCGGTACTGGTACTTGGTAGTATGACTTTATTGAGTTCACGTATTCAAACTTTATTCGGTACTGGTACTTGGTAGTATGACTTTATTGAGTTCGCGTATTCAAACTTTAGTCGGTACTGGTACTTGGTAGTATGACTTTATTGAGTTCACGTATTCAAACTTTAGTCGGTACTGGTACTTGGTAGTATGACTTTATTGAGTTCTCGTATTCAAACTTTATTCGGTACTGGTACTTGGTAGTATGACTTTATTGAGTTCACGTATTCAAACTTTAGTCGGTACTGGTACTTGGTAGTATGACTTTATTGAGTTCACGTATTCAAACTTTATTCGGTACTGGTACTTGGTAGTATGACTTTATTGAGTTCACGTATTCAAACTTTAGTCGGTACTGGTACTTGGTAGTATAATTTTATTGAGTTCACGTATTCAAACTTTATTCGGTACTGGTACTTGGTAGTATAATTTTATTGAGTTCACGTATTCAAACTTTATTCGGTACTGGTACTTGGTAGTATGACTTTATTGAGTTCACGTATTCAAACTTTAGTCGGTAATGGTACTTGGTAGTATGACTTTATTGAGTTCACGTATTCAAACTTTAGTCGGTAATGGTACTTGGTAGTATAATTTTATTGAGTTCACGTATTCAAAAGTTACTTCTAGTTTATGAGGATATGGCTAAGTTTACTAAAGGCAAGCAAATCTACTTCCTAAATGAACTAACCAAATCATTGAATGTACCACAACATGTATTCATCTTCCTTCTCCCGCACTTTTCGACCATCTACTTCCTAGTTCCCAGAAAGCCCTTTGCAAATCAGATATAATTCAGAATACTATATAAACAGAAACTCTGTCATCATCGTTGTTAATAGAATAACTGCCATCTCTGATATACAGACGCAATGTAGGTGTGCTGTTTAATTTTTTTTTATTTCATTGCTAATTAAATAAAATTTTCAAATCAATGTTTCTTTGTTTAGAGATAGTAATAGTCGTCACAAGGCATTGTTTTCGTTGTTACATCAATTACAGCACCCAAACGACAAGCAAGAATTCACACCTTCATAACTTAATTCCAAGAAAAAAAAACCCAATAAGGCCGGGTACACATCAGCTGATTTGCATTATAAAACGTTTGAGTTAAAAATAAGAAATATGTTTGTATGTTATAAAAGCTGAGCGTGGGTGAATATTTACACAAAGTGCGGTCAGTTGAACTAAAATATCGATTTAGTACGAGGAGTTGACCCCAAATTAAAATTATGATAAAAATGTTAAATCTCTATTTATAAAAATGAATATTTGTCTCGGTGTTCTCAATTTTCTCGAAAATTACAAGACCGGTTTCACTTAAAATAGCACAGTTTGTTCTTATTAGTGCCGGGATGGTTTAGAGAGTAGTTTGAATGAAATCCAATATGTAAAACCCTAGCTAGAACGTTTTCAAATCAGTATGAAAAACATTAAACCCGCCATGTTGTATTGAGGTTATCTCATATATATAATACTCTGGTTAGCCACTGATTACATATTCAAAAGAAGGTTTGTTTAGGTAGAACATTTTCAAAGTGGATAATGCAAGTAGGTACCTACTTAAGAACTTTATTATTTAAATATGTTTAAAAAAAATTAATGTTTGGAATGAAATAAAATTTTCAAATTAATATTTCTTCGTTTGTTTGTTTAGAGATAGTAATAGTCGTCACAATGCATTACTATCGCTTTCAAATCAATTATGGCACCAAAAGGACAAGAAAGAATTCACAACTTCATAACTTTATTCTATTCTAGTCCTAAAAAGCGTGTTCTGGAAAGAGTGACCAATTTGAAAGCGTTAAATGTGTGGGCCGTAATTGATGACATGACCCATCGGGAATTTCCTGGGATATTATAGCTCCCGGGCAATCCGCACATGTCACACAGTCATACCGTACTTCACCAGTAACGTCTAATGCCGCGACTACAGATCGCTCCGGTGGCGAACTAGTTGGCCCAACCTTCTAAATAGTTGGCCGAATAGATCTCCACACATTGGCCGTTCAGTATTCAGTACGAGTTCGGCGGGCGATCACGACGGACGTACTGCACAAAGAATAAAACATGACTGAACTATGTTTATAATGACGAAAAATGACAATGCAACTAACCCCCAAATATATACATTATGCATATTATGCTAATAATAAAAATAATAACTGGATAATTTGTGTAGTGCCTTTTTCATGAAAAATCACCTCAATAACGAAATGCATGTAATCCGATGTATAATCGCGGATAGTTGATATTTTTTTGTGCTGCAATCTGACTCAGGCTGTGCGCAAAAATAAAATACGGAGCTAAAATAGGCGCAATAGCTGTTCGTTATATTTATTTACGGTATTATGAGTACTTAATGAGAAACAAATTGTGTCAATAATATTATAAATTTTAGTAGACTTCCTACGAATATCGGTAGATTTTAGCTAAAACGGCATCACTAGTTTGGAGTTGGTAGTAGGAACGTTGGCCGATCGTATAGTGACTATAAATCGGGCTAACTAACGCCGAACCTGGGCGTTGAGTGGTCGGGGCATAACGTCTATCGTCAGCATTCACTGAAAGAAGTCAATGGTAAGTACAAAGTCTAAATGATATTGATGACGTCACACGGCGTGTCTCGTGCCGTCTGACCTATTTAATATTTGAAGAAACGCAGAAAAACGCACGTTCCGAGAAGACCGCTCTATATTTTGTTTAGAACGTTTTGAATGTTTTGACAGTCCCGAATGTTTTAGCGCTTTTATCCCACGAAACTAATGTGACAAGACGAGAACAAAACATATTTCACGCTCCAGTCAAAGATTCTTTGAATCACTATGCCATGTAACGCACATGGCTACCTACATAATTCTAAATATTTGAATCCAGTAGGTATATATATACAAGCAAAATTTTGAATTTAGATAAAAAAGATACATTATTTTTTGCTTTAGATGTTGACGTATTTTCACAGTATTAAAATCAGCTGCATCAAAAAAACTGTGAATTTTCACTTCTGAATTTTTTTTCGATCTATCATCGTATCGCCCTGGTGAAAGACCACAATTCAGAATCGAATCGTTGATCAAAATATTTTATGCCATGTTTGGTGAAAAGATCTGAATAGCCAGGTATTATCCAACATTTCTCTCCCGCATCGCCTTCAGCCCCCCAATAAGGAACTCCAGTGGAAAATATTATTGCTAAAAATATATACAAATAGGAAGATCAACAAACGCCTATCCTCAATATGGATATAAAATTTGTTGTATATAATTATTCATAGAAATTATAAACCGTTACTTAATAAATAATAAAACACCATCTCATAAAAACGCCCTGTTTGGTTGGCATCATTTTATCGGTGGCTACTGATGCCACGCAGATGTTCGCCGGTAAATTATGTGTAAAATCATTCCTTGTGATGTCACACGCAACACTCCTCATTTCTTGCGTTTTTGCGGGCTTTGCAAAATTCAAAAAACATTATGTTCACTATGAAAACAACTTAAAAAAAAAAAACCTTTATTTATAATTTATTCAATGGATTGGTATTCACTATGTAGCATCATTATTAATAAATGAATTCAAATTTACTTTGTATTGACCACTTCATTAATATATACATATACACATATCTACTTGTTTCCAAAGGGATGATTTATTATTAATTATTCGAAATTTGCAATTCATATTTTACAAACTAATCATTCTTCCGATATAAATAAATTATATTGAACAACAAATTTATATTAGAAATTATTTTTATTATTAATATTGAAAATAAATTCAAGAGACAGCTATTTAAAAAAAAAAATTATTAATTAAATTTAATTCAGTATTAACGCTTTTTTTGATTACTAAAATTTAAAATTTGTCTAATTGTAAACCGGTTGGATTTGTATGTAAAAATTTTAAACCTTTATTTCTATCAAAAGAATGATTGGTTTCTGAAATATGAATTGCAAATTTAGAATAATTAATAATAAATCATCGCTTTCGAAACATGTTGATATGTATACATTATTAAAGTAGTAATTACAAAGCTATTTTTAATTAATCTATAATGACGCCACAAAGTGAATACCAATATTTTGAAATAATTATAAAATAAATTGAATTTAAATAAATCTTTCCCTGGACTTTCAGTTTAGTAGATAATAATAATAATAATATTTATTTATTTGAAACACACATTATTTAACAACATTTAAGAAAGCTTTGACTTTGACCCAACTAGGAACAAATCCAGTTTTAGGAAAGTCAAATTGACAAGTTTAGATCAAATTAAGTGCCATTATACAAAAATAGAAGGGAAAAAATCTAGTATTGACATAGTATGGTAATATAATGTACCTAGAAAAAAGTATAATAATGAAGTATAAAAAGATTATGTATATGCGATTGATAGGTACTGTTTGGTGCAATGAGGAAAGAAAAATTCATTAAAAATTGAGTATTAAAAAAAATGATAATATTATTGAGTAATGTAGATAAGATTGAGTTACGTATCACTCAGCTTTATGAGCCGACGACGAAATTCATAGGCGCAGCCCGAATGGATGCAGCAAATAGTTAATAACATATTACATACATTTTATTCAGTCAGCACAACAAGTAACTTTAGTAAATTGTTTAAAACAAAAATGTTGGGCCTTTTTCCTTTCCTCGGTTAGGGTTTTTAATTCAGTTACTAATAAAATAGTTAATCTTGTATTTGTAACTTCTCGTGATGTGCTCAATAATTGTGCAGTTTTCTTAGGTATGTATTTAGTAAATGTAAAAACCTTTTCTTAATTAATTTTATGTTTCTAAAACAAATATTTCAATTATAGTCGTCGACCTATCTAATAGTATCATTCGTATGTACATGTTCTCAGAGAAACAATTATAGTCGTCGACCTATCTAATAATATTATTCGTATGTATATGTTCTCAGAGAAACAATTATAGTCGTCGACCTATCTAATAGTATTATTCGTATGTACATGTTCTCAGAGAAACAATTATAGTCGTCGACCTATCTAATAGTATCATTCGTATGTACATGTTCTCAGAGAAACAATTATAGTCGTCGACCTATCTAATAGTATTATTCGTATGTATGTTCTCAGAGAAACAATTATAGTCGTCGACCTATCTAATAGTATTATTCGTATGTACATGTTCTCAGAGAAACAATTATAGTCGTCGACCTATCTAATAGTATCATTCGTATGTACATGTTCTCAGAGAAACAATTTTATTCGTCGACGTATCTAATAGTATTATTCGTATGTACATGTTCTCAGAGAAACAATTATAGTCGTCGACCCATCTAATAGTTTTATTCGTATGTACATGTTCTCAGAGAAACAATTAAGCAATTTTCATCAATCCTCTTAACTAGAGACCTGCACTAAATTCATATTTTCGAATACATTTTATTTTTCATGGTTCATTAATATTAGTGCCAATTTATATCAGCATTACTTCAAGTAGTGTTTGAATCAGTATCACATTCCCTGTGACGCCATAATAATTCTTCACGTCAATTCATTTACGTAATATTTCGCGTATTTTAGGCATAGATCTGGTTAGTACAATATTATGTCATTTTCATTAGACTAAAACAAACACTTTACCGTGTTGGCTGCTTGTTGGGAAATATTTTGTTAATTCTGAAACCGCAATCTCTCATTTCGCTGGCAGCGGAGGTGACAAGGCGTTCCGTTTTGTCGTTTTCATATGGAAGATAGAATTCTACAAACCCTGTCAAGTCACACGAAAGATTCAGATCTGTCACGTAAATTATGTTCTAGATAAGACATTTTTTTAGAATGATGTCTACTTTCTCGTGAAGCTTTGATCACATTGTGGTTAGACATAATTGTAATTTTAATTTCAAAATATTTTAGTTCGAGTCCCAGCTGCTACCGTTACCTTTTTTCTTTCCTGTGTTTTCGTTTTCGTGTTTCATTCCAGAGTTGTTAATATTATCTTCAGTGATAAAAATTATATTACAGTGAGGTTTATAAGCTTCAATATGTTATGAAAGAATAGCCGTAGGGGTAGCCGTAGGGGTAGACGTAGGGGTAGCCGTAGGGGTAGCCGTAGGGGTAGCCGTAGGGGTAGCCGTAGGGGTAGCCATAGCATGGTGGATTAGAGCGCAAGGTCCCGGATAGACCATAAGGTCCTGGATTCGAGTCCAAGCTGCTGTCGTTAACTTTTTTTTCTTTTCTGAATCTTTTCAGTTTTCTAGAGTTGTGACTATTATATTTTTATAATAACATATTGATTACTAAAATTACCGACTAGTGTCGTTGGAACCGCAATTTCTTCATTATAAGTTAAATTAAAAAACTTTTTTTACCGTTATAGTGCGGCCCAGCGCCATCGCGCTGTAAGCTTAAGTTACCTAAATTGTGACGCAGCATTGTGACGTAGCACATTGTGACGTAGCACTATAGCCTTGCAATTTTCAGTGTGCTTTTTGTCGTCCTCGGGAGAGCACATGTTGATCATCAATTTGAGCGTGGTATATTGCGGTTGGCGCGTGTCTTGATAACTGTGTTTGTTGTTTATCCTGTTAAAATAATCGATAGTGAATCGATATTTTTCACCATGTCGGAAGTTAGTTATATTGCGGATGATCGTGATGTATCAAATGACAGCGGCAATACGGACGACGAGACCTTTGTTCCCATAAACGAATCTGTGCAGCAAAGCAAATGAGATAAGGCGATCCAATCTCATGTGCGCTCGCTGTAAAAAGGGACCACATGAACTTTGCGCCGGGAAACACGATTGTGAAGTGAAATAATCGTATTTATTTTTTAATATTTTTGTAGTTGAAATATGTAGTTTTTTTTAATTAAAACTACAATATTCCTAAAATATCAATCTTTAATTGTATAATTTCAAAAAAATCATTAAAATCGATTGATATTTGTTCAAGTTATTGCATTTTTATTGAATACAATACGTTTTTTTTAATTTAAAAACACAGAATATCACTAGTAATTTATAAATATACTTGCAAAAAAGCGTAGCACTAAAACGAATAAAAATGTAGCTGTCAAAGTGTTAAATAAAAATTACCTGTTTTGTAAAGTGTGGTCACCCCGCCTAGTGATCTGAGCGACCACATGTTAGTGGCAATCTTGTCGCCAAAAGTCATGTTTCGGCGTCGCGCTTCTCGTGACGTCACTCGGCGTCGGGGGTTGCTATCGCGGCTGTTTCAGTAAGGTCAACCTTTGAAGACGAAGCGAGTCACAAGTCACAAGTCACGAGTAACAAGTCGCCAGTAGTTCCATAGCTTACTAGCTGCTCTACGTTATTTGGTTCCTCGTGCGTCATAGCGCGGCCGGGGTAAGCTATCACCTTACAATGGTAAATGGGATGACGTAGAACTTCTTTGATAACCGTGAAGATCTACATAACAAAGAGTTAAGTATTACAGAAAAAAATCTTTTTTTGTAATAATATAATGTTGTTTTATTTATGCATTCATAATTTTTATCACCGTACTTTATTAATTCGAGAAGGTTTCTTGTTAGTAAAACCTGTAAGTGGTATTTTCCGTAATTTATTAATTC